>NQII01009072.1:0-58286 GCA_002778355.1 Clitarchus hookeri
CGGAGGTAATCATGAATGGACTATAGAGAGATTTCAGTTATTTAAGTGGAAAATTAACTTTTAAAAGTTTGAGTAGAATTTATTTAAAAAATTTGCTTTCAAGTGTATGTTCTTCAAATAAGTTACTAAGTGCATTAAAAGTTCTTTGGTATATAACAGAAATCTCTCATGGATGGCCAAGAAGAAATAAACAACATACACGTTTACAACCGAACTTTAATATATTGTATTTCAGCATCATGTATAAACAAAAATGACACAAATTTGGCTAGAAACTTATGACAAAGGCACATTTAGGCAAGAGTACAGCCCTAAAATAGTTAACTCTTAATGGAGTTTCGCTTTAAGAAGGAGAACATCTTGTATGTAAAAACGTAGCTACCTATGTTAAGCACGTATGTTCTGCAATACTATTGGAATATATTATAGTATTCAATATAAAAATAACGTTCTCAGAATTAGAAAATTGTGTTAACATTTTATATCCGCCGGGGAAACGAGAGGTAGCTTTTAAAGTTCGCGAAATACATATGAACGAGTTCGTGCGAACGTGTTCATTTTAAAAGTTCACTGACAACACTGCGAGCGCAGTGCGATGTGGTCAACGCCGCCGATATGCGAAACAAACTCCAAAACAACAGTTGATATCAGGCGTGGTTTGTCTGCGAATGGGGGTGAAGTGAATTTTAAAAAAATTGTGTCCTTGAGATAAAAAAAAACAGCAAGATAGAAATTGTTCGCTCAGTAAACTGAGCACTCCTGAAAGCCGTCCTAAGATCTACTTGTAGGTCCGTCTCACGTTCTTCCGTTATATGTAACATTGACAATGCCACGGGCCTCGTCACTTTATTCATGCGTCAGTCAATTGAAGCTGTGAAATTGTTAGAAAAGTAAATATTTTACAAATTCCCTTAATTTTACACGCATTAAAAAAACAGAAGGCCAAAGGAATTACTATAGTATTCACAAATATTCAACTAACATATAATATTTTTAATTCAACGTTAAGTCATAGAACTACCTTCCGTCCGTCATTATCAACTTTACTGATTGCAGTCCGGTCAGTGTGTCCGTTAAAATATAATATAATATATCAAATACAAATATAAAACGTTGATTTCTAAAGTGCCCTGTTAACCATGAACACCTATAGGTAGGGCAGGGCGTAAGGTCTCGTTGACAACGCGGTTATTAGAGAAAGAGCAAGTTGCTCAGAAGATGAAGGAACCGGGAAGAAATCACACCTGGCCTTTAGTAAGGAAACATGCCAGTATTCGTCTGGAGTGATTTCAGGAAGCCATGTGAAACCGAAATAAGGATGGTCGTGCCGGGAATCGAACCCGTACTTAAAAAAAAAAGTATTTCCACAGTAGTAAGTCAAAACTAAAATGCCACAAACAGGCACATACGTTGGAAGCTGATCTACCAACAGCAGGCAGTTTTGTGAATATGGTTCATTCGCGGTTACTTCAAACTTTTCTGAAACCCAGCTAACGTTCTACTTTCAGTCTATTCCTCCGTCTCATGCAAACAAAGCTTCGACATTTTAAAATATTACACCAGAGGGACAGTTTGTCGTATTTTTGCGAACTCCGTTTAACAATAATTTGCATTAGAACTATTTCTTACTTAACAGCACACATATTTTCTCTCTAATTTTATTCATATTAATTACAAACGTAATGTTATAACGTAATTATAAAATTTAGTGAAGGTTAGATAAAATATAAACTAAGATACTTTCATGTTAAAAGAAGTATAAAACGCGTGTGATACATGACATATTTACGGAAAAACCAAACATTTCATGAATAGGGTGATTTTTCATAGGTTTCATTCAAAAAGTGTGATGAAAAACGTCGATAGACTATATATAATTGTTGTATGCTGTTGTATAGATGCTGCTTACTTTAGGGATGAAATATCCTCTAAACGTTGTGTCGCTTAGCGCAGAGTGAGGGACGCCCAAGGGAACAACGTTGGCGAACCGAAGTATCTCCTGGACTGTTGCATCCGAGTAGGGTAGTCTGAAACAACGTTCAAGATATCAGAAAAGAACCCGCACAATACTGCTTCAACACTGTTCACCGAGAACCTTAGGAACCTACGTTTGAGAACAACCATGGCAATATAGGAAATTTACTTGTTTTCTTAACCTGGCTAGAATTGGCACTTTCTTCCTGACAGCAAATTGCCAGAAGCAGTTTCAAGTTTCACAACATTCTTAAAAGTGTAACGTTAACAATTTCTAGCTATTTAAATTGTTTTTTTTTCATTGTATTAATATTAGTATACATGCGGGAGATAAAAAATTATCGTGGTGGTTCCAGTTTTTGAGCCATAAAATGTATTCAGCGCCTATTATTGAAATGTCTTCTTTGACATGGCATAGATTATCAGTCATGTGATTGAGTAGCTGTAGTATAAATTGAGTATCTTCATTTTTTTACCAAGTGGAATAAACATAAATTAATTATTGATTACCTTCTCAGAGTAACTGCAGAAGGCATAATACTACAACAAGTCAAATGACAATATTGTCTCTAAAATTGAATTAAACAATGTTCTATGCCATTACAAAGATACATTTTCAAAAATATAATATCAGGCCTAAGAAATGGCTTAAAACGTATACATCCAAGATGGCGTCCAACTCTTTCCCATTAGAACTGGGCATAGTAGAAATATATTTGTAATTATGACTATTGCTTAATTTCTCTTGATTAGCATACAAATACTAATCACTGATACCCATGGCAATGTTAAGTTTGAAATTCTGTAGAATAGCACAGAGTATAGAAAAAAGGGACTGAAAAGGGAATTTGAAAAGTGCTCTGTTAACGTGGAATGTGCCATAGGTTAGTCCATGTTTCCAAGTAGAGGTTGACAAACTGTATGTACAACACGCATGACAAGTTATAATGCAGCTTTCATCCATAACCGCACGACTACGGTTCAACAAGTGTGTGTGTGTCATTCTCCTTAAATGCATTTTTTTCACTATATGTTATATTCCATTGCTTTCTGTAATAGTCATCGACAAAATATTACTGTTTGTTTATCAGGAAACAATTTTAACTTAATTTTTCACAATAATATGGGTAAATTGAACTTGTTGGTTGGCTCAGTTGCTATTTTATATACCTACCATACCATTCTTCAGAACCCGACTATTTTATGCCAAATGGTGCAATGTGCATCGCTCCTCATGTGACTATTGTGCATTTTTGTAACATTATAATTAAATGAGAATAAATTTCACAAAACCTTAATTTTGAATATGTAAAATAATGTTGAATTTTAACGTACAAGTAATGTAGACATCGACTTGATTATAAACATTAAGCTATATAAACAATTTTGAATTTTTTTTTTTAACTAATGTGTTGTAAATATATAATATTTCAGCTGTCAAGTTACAAAAATATATTTTGCAAATAGCTTCCAAATAATGGTATGTAACAAGTACATTTTTTTTTTTACTGTGTAGGGATGCCACTATCACTTCCTCGTACTGTTGCTCCACTCACATCTTATCTGGGGCCGCGGTGGTGTAGTGGTCAGATTACTCGCTTCCCACCAAGGCTAACTGGGTTCGATTCCCGGAGTTTCGTATGTGGGAATCGTGCCGGACGATGCCGCTGTTCGGCGGGGTTTATCGGGAAACTCCCGTTTCCTCCACCCTTGCATTCCGGTGCTGCTCGAAACTCACCTCACTTCACCCTCGTCCGCTCTCAAGACCTCGATATTACGAACCGCCCAAACATCCCCACACCACAACTGTTCTCTTCTACAGGCTGGGCGGGAACGACAGGTCTGTACCTCGGCTCGACTGCTGCAGCCGGATCTGCTTATCTATCACCACTTGTACTGTTCGGTAGTAGAGTTTAACAGTTTGTTCGGCAATGAGTGTCCGATTCTTTAGAGTCGCAGATACGATACCTAACGTGGAAATAATTTCCAACACGTTGACCATTCGTACAACAAAATACTTTGATATCTGAAAAACAGAAAATTTTCACTATCGTTTACGATTATATTTACAATATGCATTTCGGCGATGGAGAGAAATACAAAATTTAAGTTATATATACTGCAGCCCTGTGGTCTCTCTAACATTTCCACGCTCATTTTATGAATATGTTTTATCTGTGTCAAGCGAAGTAGCTAAGCTTTAAATATTTTTGTCCTAAAAATTTTACCGCACCTGTGTGTCAGTGCGATGTCACATAATGAAGGTATTTACTGGACTTGACTGAAAAAAAAAAAACTTATTTTCCGTAGCGCAATTAAGACGTCACAATTTTCTTCTAACATAACGATAAGTGAGTGGTTTCTTACGCAGCTAAAGACAGAACTATACTCCAAGTTGTCTGCAAAATTATCATACCATTGAATGCACCTACTGAAAAAGCCGACAAGTTTTTATTCCTTTTTTTTTTCTCTGAAAATAGCTTCTTGTTATCTGGATCTTCAACCTATAAGCAAATTCTCTTGACCTAATACCTCCCACCGTAATGAAAATATTTGGAAAAGTATAGTTTAAAAACTCGATTGTAAAGGGTTCATATCTTACATAATGTTTAATTAAGGTAGAGTATGTTCCATATATTTCCCACTTTATTTTGCATAAGGAACCATCTCAAGTAGTTTGTTAGTCGAATTCTGCACATTCTGTATATTTACAGCCTGATAAATGTATATATACATAATATATATTATGTATAGGTATATATATATATATATATATATATATATATNCTTTTGACAGTCCTGAAAAAAATCTACTTTGATGATGTACATTGTGTATTATATTCCACCATAAATAAAATTAACATAGCGATGGGCCTGCCTGATCACTTTATTCATACGCCGGTCAAGTCGAACTGTAAAATTATTAAGAAATTTAATTGATTTACAAATATGGTAATTCTTATATTTATAAGCGTTAAAAAAATGCAAAAGAAATCTTTTCAGATATACATAATGTTTACTTAACACTTCTAATTCCGCGTTAAGACGTGGGACTACTTTCTCTCCGTTGTTACCAACTTAATTGAGTGCATGCCACTAATTTTGGTTGTTAAAATATTTGCAGGTCGGAGCAGTGATATTTTTTAAAGGTTTATTTCAAAAGTGAAAAGACTGTTGTAAATTGCTTATAAAAAGTATAGATTAAAAACTTTGATCGCAGTTTAGGGAACTCAACTGAAATTTTTTCACGATATACCTGTTTTTGTCTTGCATAGTAGGCAGACGTTCTTTGCCCACGACCGTGTCTAATTCATGCTGCACCTTGGCTTGTATGTTAGGGTTGAGCACGGCATTGAGTATTCCGTATGCGAGAGCTCCGGTTGTGGTATCACTGCCGGCGACAAACAGGTCTCTTATCAGGCCAATCAGTTGCTTCGCTGAAAACAAAACATTGTAAAGCTGTTATCAGGAGTTCCAAGTTATTTTAAAAACAACTTGTGGAGGGGGGAGTTATTGATTAAATGAAAAATTCCTTCGGACGTATGTCATTGTAGAACTAGGTCGTCAAGGGAAACACAGATGATGCTATTACAACCATATGTATACACAAAGAAAACAAGAGTATATGTGGTTAACNGTCGTCAAGGGAAACACAGATGATGCTATTACAACCATATGTATACACAAAGAAAACAAGAGTATATGTGGTTAACAAGTAGTTAAAACATCAAACTAGTTCAAAAAAGAATCGTTTCGAGAGTTCTACCAAAACATATGAAACAAAACGTGNAAGTAGTTAAAACATCAAACTAGTTCAAAAAAGAATCGTTTCGAGAGTTCTACCAAAACATATGAAACAAAACGTGACGAGAAACAAACGACAAGACAAATACAAATACATGTAAATATGTCTCAATGGCAGGGGAATAGTGAGAACACAGGCGTGTATGTTGCGTATGTCCGAATTAATTTTCCATTTAACCATTTTTTACAAATTTATGACCGTATTGTAACTAAAGGGCTATAGCAGACTATCGCAATAAGCTCATTCTCGTTCGTCAGTAACAATCCCATCCTTTNCTAAAGGGCTATAGCAGACTATCGCAATAAGCTCATTCTCGTTCGTCAGTAACAATCCCATCCTTTAACCATCAGCTTATGCTCAAGTCATTCTACCTAAAAAATAATCTTCTGCGCCTAAGCNAGTAACAATCCCATCCTTTAACCATCAGCTTATGCTCAAGTCATTCTACCTAAAAAATAATCTTCTGCGCCTAAACCCTCCAATAAATTGATAACGAAAAAGTGTAGTTTATTTGTGGAAGAAGCAGTGTCATTGTGGTTCATAGAGTCTAATAAACAAACTTCTTTACTCAAAGAATGGCTAACACAAAGCTAAACTATGAACGAGGTACACTACACAAATATAGACTGATAGGTTAAATCAAAACACATTTGCTGCAAACATTTGTGAGAGTAGGTATTAACAATTCGTTTTACTGTCAAGAAATGTACTACAGAAATTATTACAGTAATTTACCCTTGCCTCTCTTTAAGTCGTTAGCATAGCTACAAGAACAGAATTCTCATCTGTCGCAAGCCGGCTTTGGGGATTGAGAGCAAGGCCAACTACCAACAGAAGGAAATTAAGAAAGTATGCCAAACACCCGAGACTACGTACAATTTAGACTTCTACAGAAACACCGTAACAGGTCCTTTGATCAAAGCCAAAAACAGAACAAAACGTCTGTCTCCAAAAAAACGCTACTTATAGTAATGCAGTGAGACAAAACTGCATAAAAAAGGCTTGATTGAAAAGGGGGGGGGGGCATTTATTATTATCACACGTGGACAACAAGCCTCAAAAACGGGATACGTTTTGTTCGTATGTGTTATTCCGCCCTAACTATTTCAAGCACTCCAAAGAGAAACACTGTTGAAGACGCTTTCGAAGGTCGAATGCAAAGCAATAGATGGAGTAGGAAAAATGCCGAATCTGAAGCCAAACTGCTCAGCCAATTGAGTGAGAAAAATCCCGCACTGCGAAACTTCAAATAAGAGCAGAGTATTGGTAGGATTCTCATGACACAGGTAGTAGATGGGTATGCAGACATCTGAAGTCAAGATTTTGTCCTAAACTACAGTTCCAAATGTACAACATATATCATAGTAATGTCGTGTGACGGTTTCGGAATTTTAGAGCGACGCTGGCCCACAACCACCCCCCCCCCAGGCATAACCAGGGTAGAGACACGTGTCACGAAGCAGGTGAACAGCCAGAACGGACCACAGTTACACGTGTCTTGCTGCGCGTCCTGCTGCGTAGGCCTCCCTGCCATCCCCCTTCACCCCCCCAGGCCACTAGTCTGCCCGGGAGATCTGTGGAGCGCAGGGGTTTTCTCGAGATATCAGCAAATAATCAGGTGTATTTCGCCTAAACTCAAAATATACGCACCACGGAAGAAATAGCTGACGAGAGTAAACTAGGGGCGAGGTACCACCCCTCCCCCCTCCCCAAGACCCACCAAACCTTCAGAAACCAGGACACGTGTTTTGAAAGGCATTGTTCTGCGTTCCACCCCCCTCACCTCCTCCCCCCCACAAGGCGCCACTTGCCGACAATTAAGACTGAAGGCTTGCAAGAATAAAAACCCCGTTTCGAGAGTAGTGGGAGTCAGTTGATTACTACCGCCCAGAGTAGGAGGTCAGTCAGTTGATTAGTAACGCGCAGAGAGGTCAGTCCGAGAGAGCAGTGAGTCGAAGACCGCCGAGCAGAGAGTTAGGTCAGGGGTTCGGACCCCTGGCCACGTCAGTACGTCAGTAGAACAGCAGTCCAGTGAGACAGCAGCACCTCAGGCTTTTGCCAAAGGCCGCCCATCGCCGGAGTTCACCCACCACAGCTGACAGCACCCGCAGCAAGAGCTAAGTATACAATCACCGTCGCCCAGAGAAGCCCCACTCAACCACGAAGTCGCCCACGGAATACGAGTAGTCAAATTAGGTACCACACCTCGGAAGGGCTGATGTATGTAGTACTTGTGTAAACTCCAGACAATATATTCGTTCCTTCAAAATACAACAGTAAAAGGCTTCATTATTACAATACCCTCAACCTCCAAGCACATTATAGGCTGTGCCTGGGGGCATTAACCACGACACTATAAGCCACACTGTCTTCCATAGTGGCGGTATAGCGTCAAGTAAAGCGGCTTCCCAACTGTGGGGCCTAAATACGTCAAGTTAAAGTGGCGCCCGGACGTGGGGTGCAACGCTAGTTAATGTATCATACATCAAGTTAATTTGGCGCACAACTGTGAGGCCTACATACATCAAGTTAAATCGGCTCCCAACTGTGGGACATACACAGCCTAGCGTCAAGTTAAATTGGCTCCCAACTGTGGGGCGTACACAGCCTAGCGTCAGTAATTAAACCAGTGAACAGCTTACCAACTCAGGACTGTATTCTAATGACAAGAAAATATATTTCCGTTACANGTCAGTAATTAAACCAGTGAACAGCTTACCAACTCAGGACTGTATTCTAATGACAAGAAAATATATTTCCGTTACAAATTATTTTCTTAAGTGTCAAGTACTCTCAAGTCAATAATTGATGACATTGATCAATACACCTTTTTAGAAATTTCNAATTATTTTCTTAAGTGTCAAGTACTCTCAAGTCAATAATTGATGACATTGATCAATACACCTTTTTAGAAATTTCCGTATAAACTGTTACGTACTTCTGCTTTAATAATTGTTTACGCAATAATTTTTAAAACACACGGAACTATTTAACTTTAATTCTTTCTACAATTAACTCGTTATTTAAAATTGGTAAGCTTTCTTAACTTCGTCGTGTACCACAAACTGCTTTGCCTGTTGGTTGGAGCACTTTTATTTTCATAGGTTAAATATTATTGCTGNACTTCGTCGTGTACCACAAACTGCTTTGCCTGTTGGTTGGAGCACTTTTATTTTCATAGGTTAAATATTATTGCTGTATTTCTATTAGGTAATATTCCTTAGCTATGTTGTTAGTCTAATAGAGGTGTGTTATATAGGTAATATTAATTAAATTTCTTCCATCCACTAATTTTTGTATAATCTCTCTTAAAATGATTTTTTCTGAGGTATTAAAGTATTTATTATATACATAAATTATCTCATCTTATGGGCTTGCGTTTTTAGTTGTAAAGAAAGAACCTATTGATGGACATTCTTTTTGTAATTTTTTTTCACCTATTTATTAAAATCATATTTAACCAAACTTATAAAGGTTTGTTTGAATAGGATGTAATTTACATACAAAAATTATTACAATTAAATATTTGTGAAAAATAGTAAAGTAAATATTTAAAGTAATATTGTGAAGAGGGAGATTTGTTGGAAGATTTGGGCAACGACTCACCAAAGATAAGAAAGATCTTAGGAGATTATTTGCTCAAAAAGTGATTCCAAACATGTAAGTAGTTTATATATTTATGGTATATATTGTAATTCCTGAGGTNGATTATTTGCTCAAAAAGTGATTCCAAACATGTAAGTAGTTTATATATTTATGGTATATATTGTAATTCCTGAGGTATGCGAATCAAATGTAGGACTGATAGCAAAGAGTGTGTACCGTATGCATGTCACTCTGAACAACATTTGTGAAGATAATAACTTTTTCTCTCCGATTTGGTTAATCATCCTACTTGTGAAGCATAAGAAGAATGGGAAAAGTTCTACACTTCAGGGCGTTTCGCTCACTAGAAAACATTTTGGGAGTATACATTATTATGTTATACTATTGATAGAATTGTTATGATTCTCCGAGTGATAACTCCCACAATTTGAATTTAACATACTGGAAATATATTTCCTGTAAATATCTGCTACACCTATTAACCATTATGTTAGCTTGTGAGAGAAAGAGGAATCATGTTGGGGGCTTCACCTAATAGGAGGCTATCAAGAGAAGATCAAAACGAAATCAGAGAGGTTATTCCAACAAGATGGCGAGGTAAACGGACCATATCAATGAAAGGTAGTGACTCATGAACTGATTCCAGGCATCAGGCAACACATTAAAATTAAATGGATTACCACGAACCATTATGGCACCCATAAAGTGGCCAAGGAAATTTGAAGGGTAGACTTTACTGCTTCCGTTTCGTAGACTCTGTGCTGTGTGATGTATGTGGAGTTGACGGTACAGTGGAACACATCCTGTAAGAACTTCTCAAGAAAGAAGATGTTTCAATTTATATCCAAAGTTTGGCAGAAAGATGGGGTTTGGAAATGGATGTAAGAACGATAGTGACATATTAGGCTCTTCACTGGATTCAAAACGTTGGCCACCAGATTCAGAAAAAGTCTGGAAGAATATGTGTGATAAATGGTGAAAAGAGCGTACTTTCAGAGACTCATAATATGGTACTCACGCGAAGGCTTTCGTAATGTGGAAGTATACACTATTCACTCCCCTCGTCCAAAATGGCTCTTTTGGTCATCTTCGCAGAACGAAAAGGCACAGAATAACAAAAGAGAGGAGAGAAGAGGAGAAAATATTATTAGTGACCAGCTGCAATGCAGGGGGGCGGAGAGCACGACAGCCTCCAGGCTGTAAATCGGTGGAGTTTAATGCATTATGTACTAAGATAATTAATCTCGTACTACGTAAAAGCAAAAATAATGGAAATAACGTATTGTATTCAAGCATTATTCGTATGATATATAACACGAGTGACTGTCACCTTAAATGTAGTGGCGACTTCCTATCTGTAGGCATTAAACTAAAAGAAATTATTTAATTACTAACTTAATTTTTTATACAAAAAAAATAAGGAAATGGCACGAAGTTGCTTTTCTAGTTTTTATTGGCATGGTGACTCATAACTCGTCTTTGAATTGCCAACTATGCTGCTGCATGAAAAAATTTATGAAAATTAAGGGCGACATTTCCAATTACTTACAAGAACTTAGTGTGTAGCATCGACAGGGTTTTTATTGGTTGAGATTTTTGTTCATTTAACAAAATGCAGACCTTCAGTAGTCCTTATTTAAATACTCCGGACAATATTTACAAAAAACTAATGGCCCAACTGCAATTTAAAAGATTACTTCACTCTTAGGTATCACTTAAAAAAAAACNCAATTACTTACAAGAACTTAGTGTGTAGCATCGACAGGGTTTTTATTGGTTGAGATTTTTGTTCATTTAACAAAATGCAGACCTTCAGTAGTCCTTATTTAAATACTCCGGACAATATTTACAAAAAACTAATGGCCCAACTGCAATTTAAAAGATTACTTCACTCTTAGGTATCACTTAAAAAAAAACCTCTGTATTGTACGAAATAAAGTTCTTTCTCGATTCTCATTCTCAGCTAAATTGCATTGAAAACACATTTGACCGATCCATGAGTAAGTANTCTCAGTAACATTACATTGAAAACACATTTGACCGATCCATGAGTAAGTACTGCTACTCACTGTTAAAATATTCATTTTCATCTGCTTTCATTTGCTGAAGATAAAAATATATAAAATCTTCTGTGCTTTTCTTGTCAATGTTTTCTTCGTGACTCTTGATTATGCCCTGTAACAAAAAAAAAGATCTGCATAAAGATCACGAAAACATTTATTTCGGGATGTGGACATATTTACTCGCCGTCAAATATTAAGTTTTAAAAAATGTGTACCTAAATACATTTTGTGCTGAAAACGATGTGTTATCATGCCTCAAGGGTGCTTCGCGTCTCATGGCAGCCAACTAGATAGTCAAANATTTTGTGCTGAAAACGATGTGTTATCATGCCTCAAGGGTGCTTCGCGTCTCATGGCAGCCAACTAGATAGTCAAATTCAGCCCTGAGGTAGGCTGGACTCGAACTATCACCAATTAGGTCGCTTCAAAACTAGGACGAGCTGCTTAAGCCATTTAATACAATTAAATATTCCTTGAATCACTGTTATTTTTATTTAATTCAATATATGGCATCAAGGGGATATTAATGATTGCTTTTCAAGTTATTGAATGTTTCAATTAATTAAAAAAAAATCGTTTTCCACATTTTGTATATTTCCTTGCATTCAATTTTCAAACCAGATACTAGATTTATTAAAGCGNAAGGGGATATTAATGATTGCTTTTCAAGTTATTGAATGTTTCAATTAATTAAAAAAAAATCGTTTTCCACATTTTATATATTTTATTGCATTCAATTTTCTAACCAGATACTAGATTTATTAAAGCGTTATGAATGGGAATTACGCAGTGAAAATATATGTAGCAGTACAGACATATTGANACGAGCTGCTTAAGCCATTTAATACAATTAAATATTCCTTGAATCACTGTTATTTTTATTTAATTCAATATATGGCATCAAGGGGATATTAATGATTGCTTTTCAAGTTATTGAATGTTTCAATTAATTAAAAAAAATCGTTTTCCACATTTTGTATATTTCCTTGCATTCAATTTTCAAACCAGATACTAGATTTATTAAAGCGTTATGAATGGGAATTACGCAGTGAAAATATATGTAGCAGTACAGACATATTTAAAGGTCTAAAGAGATATTAGCGCGTATTGCACATATTTTCATATATGATTGTTTGAATCATTTATGAAAAGTCTTCAATTTAACATTTTGATTGTCAGCGAATAAGTTTAAGTGAACTACATATTATTAATTTCTCTATTCAGTTAACTGATTATAAATTATTAAATTTAATAAACAGCTGTTTTTGTGAAACGGCCTTTAGCGAGTACAGGCAAACTTGTGACTGATATCTCGGTCCCAACTGAGTGTGCCCACCTAATTTTCAGTAAAGTTCTTTTAAAGATAAAGTGCCTTGTTGGGTACTTCACAGAGACTTTCAGTCAATGTCATTAGAAACATGTTACAAGCCCTACTTAGTCGTATATGCACATAACATATATATCAATAAAACAATTTTTTAATTCAGTTTGCAGAATACTGAAACAGTTGTGCATGTTACCAAACTATTTCTTGTAACACTACAAATAAAATACTATATCTTTACAAAACAATATTTTATGAAACTTACGAAACTGATTATGTATCTACATATTTATAATAACTCCGAAGTCTACAGTATTTCCTTGATAAAATTTGCCGTTTGTTTTACACATTCCACAGTATGGTGCGATAAAATGCGGTAGTATTACAAAAATTATCGTGGTTACTATTTTCCGAAGAAATAAATGTAAAAAACAAACATTTTTACATTCTAGAGATATTATTTTACTGGTTTGCTTGGCTGGACCCTCTCTAGGTCGATAAGGATGCCTTGACTTTTATAGTTTTTCAGAAATACCGCTTTATAGAATCATTTTGTGTATTTGTTGACAATTTTCTCCTCTGAGAAACAAAAAACAAAAGGTGATCACTATAGGGGAATGTATGTTCAGGCCTGAAGGAGCGAACAAAGTGCCATTGACCTCGGCCATCGGTCAAGTTGTGTGTGCGTAGCACTCAACTTGACTTATTTGTTGGCCTTAACCTTCCTTTATGGATCTACTTTGTGAGATCTCCTGATGACTTTGAATTACCTTAAACAGAAAATAGTAAGAAATTCTTAATTAGGTGGAAGATTTCTGTTTAAATATAAACTTATTTTAAATGAGATTTTGAACAATACATAAAAAAATGTTTTCATTGTATGATAATTTTCTCAAAAATACATTTAATACATTAATTTTATATTAAGTAAATCTTTTTTTTTTTTAACACAAAAATTTCAGTGACTGGCAATATAGTGACGCGAACCTCAATTTCTAAGTTTTGTGTTAGACACCAAAGTCAGTGCAGTTCAATTACCATTTAGGTATTCACATGTGTTTAAATATTTGGCACTTGCATTCTACTAGAAACTGCGATGTCCCCGTGGCCTCATATCCTTGGTTTTCCTGAAAGAGGCAGTCAGCCTGGAAGTTTCATGCAATGCATAACTCCCTTGTTGTGATCAAAATTGTCTGTGTGCGTGTATTTCTTAAACATAACTGAAACTTAAAAATAATCCCAGCGGATAGTTACAAAGCTAGCGTCAGTATGTGTCCTGTGAATTTAGGCTACATTGTGTACATCGTGGTGCTATCCTCTGGTTCCAACAGTGTATTATGACAATACACATTCGACCAGGATTATTAGTGACTTTATTGGTGGGGAAGTAAAGGCTTTTGCCTTCTTTTACACTTAACCACATACATCAATGTATAACAAACATGAAATTGCACAACTGGGTTATCTATCCTAAAAACACATAAACATACAATTAAAATTATATAAAAACTTACACTACAAACCATTAAAAATAAGTCGAAACAAAATGTTGTTTATCGCTTTGGTAAACATTATCACAGAAAGTATGTCATCCAGTAGGGCAAAATGTTCATTCCTCTTCCCTCAGCCCTATGATACGACCACTGCTACCAACATTACAACACGAGTCAGAATGGAAATCTTGCACACTGGGACGAACTTACACAGTCTGGCAGGTGCAGCGATAAGTTTGCTGATTTCACTTGTGTGGCCGAGTATGAAATGTAAATCATCTGCATTTTTCACATTGTCAAATCTACCTACCACATTTAATTTCTACGGGTTGCTTACGAGTGCGGCTTTTTTTTGACGTATGTACTTTTACTTGGTACTGTTCAGGTATAAATATAAAGCTTTGTCGTATGTCGGTACCAACAAAAAATTGTTAGCATTAGATGTTATTGGGGGCAGCTGTTTACGGAATTGCAGAATAGAGTAAACAATGTGTGATGTCTCCACCTCGTGAGGGACTCTCCTCATTGAATTCTGTTTTCTGTTGCATGTAGTGTTGATCATTAAAGCGACTTCCAGTGCAAATTCCCTTATAAAGAACACTTTGACTGAAACCCAATTCCACCACCATAAGAACGGTATAACACAAATAAAAATAGAGAATGCAACTTTCTTCTAAGATTTAATATAAAAATTCGAAACTTATTATTACATAGACACATACTTTACAGAATTCCTAGAACCACAATGGACCGATTTCAGTCTGTATTCTCTCTTGTGAGAATGCAAAAGAATAATTTATGAGTTAAGGTCCTTTCTCGCAACCAATTTTTTTCAAATTATCTTCAATTGTTATTGAATTAATTCATTGAATACTATATGACATCATAAAAACGTAGTAATGGCGGCCATTTCCTCTTTCACTTTCNTTATTGAATTAATTCATTGAATACTATATGACATCATAAAAACGTAGTAATGGCGGCCATTTCCTCTTTCACTTTCTTGAATGTCTTGTTTCCTTCAATATTTTCGTTTAAAACATGTTCCATATTTTCTTCAATAGAAAATTTCAATCGCTGATCACAGATTTTCTGACAATATTAGTGGAAGTAAATTACATAATATAGAATTGTGACCACATACTTAAACTTGTTACAAAATAAGGATACATATTTTTTTTGTAAGAAAACGTACAATAAAATGAAAAAAAAAAAGTTGTAGTTTAAATAATATTTTCGTGTCGTCCATGAGTCGTAGATACTTCTAAAAATTTTATATTGTTAATTTTTAAACTGGTTTCATTAAAAAAATTGTGATAAATTTTTAACTGGAGACTTGAAAACTTAAGGCCACTTCACACGATCAAATTTTCATTGAATTCAATTACTTGAATTCAATTTATTGAACTAAACAGTCATTTCATTGGCCTTTCAATGAATTGCAACAACGTGGGCATAAAAGTGNTTGAATTCAATTTATTGAACTAAACAGTCATTTCATTGGCCTTTCAATGAATTGCAACAACGTGGGCATAAAAGTGTGAACTTAAAAAATATATGATAAGATGTGCCATATGTCCTTACAGCTCTTTTTCTAAAATTTTATCTCAAAACTAGTCTACTGTGAAACTTACATGGAAGGGATACCACCAACTTAATAAAGAGTGCGTGAGAGTGGGTGTAACTCACGTGGCAATAGCTGCGGACCTTTTCCCTGATGACCTTGACGGTGGGGTACTCGGTGAGCGCGGGCAGGTAGTGCAGCATGAAGGGGAAGGAGTTGGCGACGCCGCCGGTGGAGTCGAGCGTCGTGGTCAAGGAGCGCACGACGGCCATGAGCTCGAGCATGCGCGGGTCGAGGCGGTCGAAGCGCTGGCCCGCCAGCAGCTGCAGGATGATGTTCACTCCGGAGGCGCTGATGAGCTCGTGCACCGGCACGGGCCGCTGCCAGGCGTCGCCCGCGAGCCGCCGGGCGTCCCTCATGAGCGAACGCGCCTCCTCCACGATGCAGTCCTCCATCATGTGCCGGCCCATTCCCAGCTCGCGCAGGTGCCGCAGTGTGAATCGCCGTTGCTCATGCCACAGGTCGCCATCCATGAATATTATCCCTGCCCGCAAATATCACCACACCACCTGTCACTAATCCTCACTGCTGACTGGGAATTTTTTTTTAGGGGCGTGGAGAGTTTTAGACGGCTCTTAACAACGGAGTCTTGAGAGCCGATGACGGTGAAACGAGGTGAGTGTGGGTGGCACCAGAATGCAAGGGTGGGGGAAACGGGAGATCGCCGAGTAAACTCGCCAACCAGGAGCATCGTCCGACACGATTCCCATGTGCGAAAATCCGGGAGCGACCCTGTCGGGAATCGAACCCCGTTCACATTGGTGGGAGACGAGCGCTCTAGCGACTGTGCCTATTGCAGCCTCAAAATTTTCGTCAGCTTAACAGCAGTGGCAAAACAATGTCTCCAACTTAGGAGGAAGCCACCCCCAATGGTGGGGCGGGGGCAAGCCTTTAGGCACCCTTCTGAAGACAGTTTTGCTTCTCTTATAAATTAATCTTTGGTGTGATCAAAAATATATGGCATGCTGCATGAAATATAGTTAAAAGTCTACTACCACAGTCAAAACGTTCGTGGACTGGTAACTTGAGTGGTGATGGTCAGTAAGTTCTTGGACTGTTACCCCAAGTGTAGCCAAACACACAACGTGGCGTAAACAAAATATGCAAATTGTCCCTCAAAATAGGTACAATTTGCTGATGTGCACGTCTGCCAATGTTGGTGTAATTGGTGGAATTACTACTAAGAGAGTTTGGCAGGAAGACATTGTAGCACTTCTCTTGAACGGTGATTATTTCCTCGGCCGAATGAAATACACGCCCATGCAGTTGTCCTTTAAAGCAAGGAAATAGAAATAAATAGCATGAAGTGAGATCAGGTAAGCATGAAGGATTTGGCAGCACTGTGACCTGCTGCCTTGTCAGTTCCTCTTCGACAAGCACATAGCAATGTGCAGGGGTGTTGTTTGTGTAGTAACAGCCAGTTCTTCCTACGCCATAGCTCAGGACGCTTACGACGAATTGCATCGCTTAGATAACAAAGGATCTCCACGTATTGGATCTTGTTTACAATTGTTCCTTGTGGGACGAATTCCACGTGAACAGTGTCCATTGTTTCAAGGAACAGTTCAAGCATCATTTTGCCTTTTAACCTGACTTGTAATTGCTTTTTCCATCGTGGCGATGATGGCGATTCCCAGGTCGTCGATTGGTGATTTAGTTGCGGATCGCAGCGCAAAAGCTATGATTCATCCCCTGTTGCGATCTGGTTGAGAAACACACCATAGTCGTCAGCACTTCTGATCAAATCACAGCGAATAGCCATGCGATCGTTACGTTGGTCTTGCGTAAAGATGCGTGGCACTCTACGCTGTGTAACATGCAACATGTTCAGGTCATCTGAAATAATTTTGGGACACGTTCCATGGCTAATCCAAACTTCTGCTGCGAGATCGTCTACCGTTTGGTTGTGGTTGACATTCACCAACTTTGCAAATTCTTGGATCTTGCGATTACCTTGTCCCGTTCGCGACCGACCAGTACACTCCCCATCCTTTAAACTATCTGTCCCCTGTGCAGTGTTGATGCCACTTGCATACAGCAATGCGGCCCGTGGTGTCTTCGGCGTACACGTTTCAATCATAGCAAACGATTCGATGGTGAATTCGCATAACCTTTTGTAGAACTTGACGGTTGTCTGTTGCTCCAACTGCAAAATTCGCATGTTCCACAGCTCGCATTTAACTATCCTTGACAATTAATGCTATAGTTCCGCTTACACTGTACCTCATGCTCGCAACTGCCCATGGTGCAACCTATCTGCTCACCACAGCGACACTATGCGGCCAGTTCACGAACTTATTGACCGCCACTGTGGCGTGGGGCTTCCTACACTCGGGGCGCCAGTCCACGAACTTATTGACGGTACTACGAACTACCAAAAAGCCAAAATGTAAATAATGATACAAAATACAACTAATACTAATTTGTTAGTGATTGCACATAATATATCAACGCATCTCAGTGAACAAAATAGTTTGGATAACCATTTACGCTCGTTATGTAACCCTTAACTAGATTTAGGGAGGGGAAATGTATATCCTGGACCCCTAGTTGTTATGCCACCGCTTGGACTTACCAAGTATTAAACACGAAGCTGATATTTACTTGTTACACCACTTAGCATATCTCTCGCTATGAGATAACAACTGCATATCACCCTGGGTTTCGCTCGAACTGGCATGTTCCACCAGAACCCCACACCCCCCACAACCAGTGTTGCTGCTATCTGTCATATGTCTAGCTCACTTGCGCTATGTTTTATGTAAAACAATTAATATCGTATTATGTAAAAATAAAATAAGTTTACAAAAAAAGTTCAAAAAATTTACGAAAGTAAACAATTTCCAAATAGTATTTTTTTCTTCTATTTTTTGAGATGTAAAAATTGTTTAAGTATGTCAAAGAAGAATATTATTTAACAGGCGATAAACATTACTTCAATGATTTCTCGAAACTTAAAATTGCCTGCTGAAAGCGGAACACACCATCGGGATAAAACTCCCGCAATGAAGGAACTTCAAGTATGAGCACTTACTGGCCACATTTCGTACCACGTGTGTATGAGTCCTGATCTCCGATTCTGTGTGTGCACTCGTCCAGCCCCTAATGCAATAAATAATCGACTAGAGCCCGAGTACTCGGACACCTAATCTGTTTTGTGTCAGATCTCCTAAAGTATTAATATTCTTACTGGTTGTTGCTTCCCGAAGAAAATACACTCTCGTAGGAGACTGTGTCCGACCAGTCTCACTGCACATTCTCATCAAGAAATAAAAGTCGCTAAACACTGTGTTGATAAGAGCAGCTTCCATCGTTGCAGCACAACTCGTTTTTGATTCTGCAGCCATTAGGCTCATAAGAAAACATTTTGAGTGACCTGAAATGATTGCTTTAGTGGCAAAGTGGTGTTGAAAGGAGTCAACTGCGCCACACCTGTTATGAGAAAGTGGAAACCAGTTAGCAAATATGCACCGTATAACATCTAATACAGTGGCGTGCAAAAATTAAGGACGAAGAGGGGAAATTGACGTAACAGCAGAATAAAAAAGCAGAACCGATCGAAAAACCAATCAGGAGATCGCATACGGTTGGTAGAAGGCTGAAGTGTAGCTAGTGTGGCCGAGGAGTTCGGGATCGCACACATCCTTACAGGCGATAAGATTTCAACGGCAGACAGTGTGTGATACATGCAAACAGTACTGGACGCCCGATATTGCGTTTTACTGTGGCAAGGAGACTGCACACAGGTGGTTTGTTCGCTCAGTGATCAGTAGGGTGTGTGCCATTATCATCTACCCATTGGAGACGATATTTTTTGGGGTATCGGGAACACTGTAAATGGGGAACTCACAAATTGAGTTGAGTGCTCTTTACGAATAAGAGCCGATTTACCTTACTTGCAACTCTGAATTTATACAACTGGAGAGATCGGGCTACACGAACTGACTCCTCCAACGTCGAAAGGCACCTTTCCGTAAGTGGCAGAATTCCCGTTCGGGAGGCCTAATACTTGGCGTCCGTACGGAGATCCACATCTTCCAAGTAAATTAAGTTACTGGTGACTACTATATTGTATCGATGTTCCCTTTGCTCACGCATATCTTTTAGGGATGCTTCGGGAGTAGAATGGTTAAGGGAAGTCAGGCATAAGGGGATGGGGGATCGGATGGTCGAAGTGGTACATGCTATGTCGTTTCGGTCGGTCGGTGGCCATATTTTATCCCAGTGAACTTTGACCTTGACCCATGGCCTTGACCATGTACCTGTGACCTTAGATGACCTTAAACATAAAAAAATCCAGAAAATGCAGAAAAATAATAAAATCCCAAAAATTTAAAAAAAATTTAAAAATTATTTAAAAAAATTATTTAAAGATGCACATGTAGGAGGTCCGGGGTTCGATGACAGGTGTATAGACTAAGTTCCCGACACGACTGGCCCTTGCCAGGTCAAGCAATGTCCTCTTAGCCATTTGAGAAGTTGACCATGACCATGAACCTGTGCCCGTGACTTTGGATAACATATAATGCCAAAAAATTCCAAAAATCACAAAAAAATGAAAAACCGCAAAAAATGTTTAAAAAACGACGAAAAAATTACTCATATCTCTCCCACGTCAATGTTGGATGCAAGTGACCATGAACCCAATGAATGCGCTCCACCCACCATATTAATTTTTTCGTTTTTAATTTGTTTACTTTTTCATCACATCCCTGATGCTAATGTATTAATTATCTATATCTTAGCCAGAAGAGCTGTCGGTTTACCCACCATGTTGGTTGTTGATGACCTTGACCCCAATTACATACAACTCGAAAAATCGAGAAAAATCACAGTCCATACAATTGGCCATTACTAGCTAGTCACAACAAGGATCCATACAGACTAACCATACTAGCTAACGACTGACTCCACCTAAGAATAACACCACCAAATACTGGTTCCTTGCGAGATTGACTGAGCACAATACTAGCTCCTGACGAGACAAATTCCTGCAAAACTGACTAGAACGACCAACAACACCAACCTGCCACGCCACCCACATATACAAACGATGATGGACAATCTCGAAAAAACGTCTCTAATAAGAGTCTCGTAGCTAATCTCTTCGCACAAAATACTCGCAAAATTTGCGCAGAACATTTCTACCACAGCTAACCATACCAAAGGATATACTTACCAAGCTAATTGACCAGGCCAACCAACTAGTTGCGAAACATTCCTCAAAAATATTCCCTTCATTCCATTCGTCCGCCATATAGAACTAACCTATTTTAAACGACCCGAGTAAGACAAAATACTTGAGATGAAATCGTAGTACTCCTCCTACACACGCTCACATAAATGTATTTAAAACATACTCTCGCAATCGATTGTTTACACCACTGATTTAATAAGTCTTCCAGAGAAGCAGATGTGACAGTATAAGAAACAATGTAAATATAAATTTAATTTATTTACTAATTTTATACATTCTATCATTCCAATTATTTTGTACATTATATCANACTCTCGCAATCGATTGTTTACACCACTGATTTAATAAGTCTTCCAGAGAAGCAGATGTGACAGTATAAATAACAATGTAAATATAAATTTAATTTATTTACTAATTTTATACATTCTATCATTCCAATTATTTTGTACATTATATCATCATCTTTACATCTCTCAGATGGTTGCAGATCATGGATAGTAGCCAAAAGTCTCATCTGATGTACATGGTTGAAGATATCTCAACAATGCGTGTGAGATCCCCGCGTTTTTGCAAGCCAGTCAAATATCTGAGACTATTAACAAGTTCATTTGGGTCTTCGGGAAATATGTAACGAGCGTTCTTGACGCCTTCTGTCTTCTTCGCACCGCTTGTCGAAGGAAACTCGTTGGTGGTGAAATGTGTGCGGACGCGAGACAATTATCATCCTTCTCATCAATGTCAAAGGTGAAAGTTAAGGTCATTTGGATTTAATATGGTGTTTAGATGACATCATAACATGGTGGCTGATCGGCTCCAGTCCCATATACCCTTCATGCCAAAATTTCGAAATTTATTTTTTTTATAAAAAAAATTGTGATTCATTTTTAAAATTGAATTTATGTTTATAAAATATTTTTTAGCAGTTTTTATAAATTTATGGGCATTTAAAAAATAATTTTAACTGTTTTTGTGTTCAAGGTCATCCAACGATATGGGCACAAGGTCACGGGTTAAGGTCAAGGTCAAAGTCACTGATTTCCAGCATGTTCTTCGTAGTAAGTAATGTAATATGATAGCGGACTTTTATGGATTTATTCTAGTTTTACATATTTTTCTCGAGTGTTTGTTTTCAAGTTCATTGGGTTCATGGTAACTGGCATCCAACATTGTGGTCGGAGTCATCGGAGTAATTTTTTTATCGTTTTTAAACGGTTTTTTCTGTTTTTTCACATTTTTTTCGTGAATTTTTGGAATATTTTGGCTTTATAGGTCATCCAAAGTCACAGGCACAAGTTCAAGGTCATGGTAATCAACATCTTACATGGCTGAAGAGATGGACATTGCTTGACTTGGCAAGTGCCGGTCGTGCCGGGACCTTAGTCGATCCACTTATCGAACCCCGGACCTCCTGCATGTAAATCTTTAAAAATTTTTGAAAAATATTTCTTAAAAATAATTCGGAAATGTTTTTAATTTTTTTTAATTTTAAATGTTTTTTTTATAAATCTTGCAATTATTTTATGTTTAAGGTCATCCAAGGTCACAAGTACCGTGTCAAGGTAAAGGTCACTTCCAAGGTCACCGGGATACAATATGTCTACCGACCGATCGGATTGACAGAGAAATCGACGGCTCCGACGCTCCGATTCCCATCCCCTTTTGCCCGACTTCCCATAATCATTCTACTTTCGACCCTGATTTCCTCCTCCTCATGGATGGCAACGCTACACCTCATCGCACAGCGGCTGTCACTGAGCTGTTGGTGAGTGAATATATTCGCCTCGTGCACTGACCCCGGACGTAAATCCAATCGAACACATGTGGAAACTTGTTAGGAGATGACCAGCAGCATGTCACCAGACACTAGCAATGAATCCGCATCTGCGATCGACGCAGCAAGATTAACGGGCTATTATGCCTCATGAGCTCGTATACAACCTCATACTGAGAATGAACAAACAGTGCACATCCTGCATCGCAGTCAGGAATGATTATATCTCCTACTAAATACTGAATTTTTTGCCTGTTACCTGTCACATGGAAAAACGAGGCTACGGAAACGGATCACAGCAGAGATAGACTCAACATTAGGCAGACCTATTTTCATCTTATGCACGTCCCCGACATTGACTCACTAGCCAGTACAACTGTCAAAGTCACATGATCAACAGTGATAAACGTATTGGTTTACATTTGAATTTTCAAAAGACATGTCCTTTTGTAATGAATATAATACTTATTTACATTAAAACTAGGTTACAGGAAGTGTATACATATCTCAAAACACCTACTTACACAAACAGTGTTCTAACCTCAAATTCTATCCACGTTGTTTTTTATATTGTTATTGTCAGAAAAAACAGTACAGCGCTGGAACATGAAGACTAGCGACTATTCAGCTCGCATGAGCGCTCTACCCCATTTACTCTATACAACATGTATGGAGAGACTTGTACAATACCTGTCTTATCATTCTCCATCTCCCGTATGGCGCCCATCGGCCGGCCTTGCAGTTCAGGCTTAGCCAGCGCCTCTCTGATCTCCTGCAGACCAGACACCAGTACTAGAGGCTTGGAGAACAGGTACAAGCCGACTACGTTCCCGTACCTCTGCCTCAAGTCCTGCGCCAAGAGGTGCGTCTTCTTACTCTTCAGCAGCAGCGCGTTGCCTAAGATGGGGCATCGTGCAGGACCTTCGGTTGCACACAGAAGAAAACCAACATAGTCTGCACATTCAATACAAAACTAATAATAAAAAAATTACATAACATATTATTTAGGTATAGGCTGCTCGTGGAAAAAGGAGCACTTTTGAAAGCCCTGCTTCTGATGTACTTGTATACAAATTTTGTATCTCTCTGCCATATGCACATTGCCACTGGTCTGATCACTTAATTAATGCAAATTTTGTATCTTCCTGCCATATGTAAAGTTAACTTTGCCACTAGTCTGATCACTTAATTAATACAAATTTTGTATTTTCCTGCCATATGTAAAGTTAACATTGCCACGGGTCTGATCACTTAATTAATGCGTCGGTCTAACAAAACTGAAATTNCAAAGATAACATTGCCACGGGTCTGATCACTTAATTAATGCGTCGGTCTAACAAAACTGAAATTATAACAAAAGTAATAATTCTACAAATGTGCTAATTCTTACATTTATATGCATTGAAAAAACAGAAAGCCATAATAATTNTTTACAAATGTGCTAATTCTTGCATTTATATGCATTGAAAAAACAGAAAGCCATAATAATTATTTCGTTATGTACGAATATTTACACAACACTTTTAATTCAACGTTAGACATGGCACTACTTTCCCTCCATCGCTGCCAACTTTACTAGGTGTATGCCAGTCATTGTGTCTGTTGAGGACACCCTTTGGATAACCTCGGTCAACCCGAGCGGCGAGAAATTTGCTGTGATCACCGGGACGAAGCAGAAATGAAATAGACGGGAGCTACAGGTCTTAGATTGTCTTGTTCATGCTACTTAATTGGTTTCGGGACGTGAGTGCTGAACACTGCTGGAGGCCTGATTAACATTTTATACATTGAAGGCCCGGTGAGGAGAGCTTTCTAAAAGTAATTAAATGCTCGGGAATCAATANCCTGATTAACATTTTATACATTGAAGGCCCGGTGAGGAGAGCTTTCTAAAAGTAATTAAATGCTCGGGAATCAATACGGACACCTTCATGACAATTCCTTGCTGGCATTTAAAACGAGTTGTGGTGACTTTGAATTATTGTAGTTTTGCTCGTTAGACTCCTCATTTCTCTCCCTAAATTGGCTAGAGCTCAGTAATCGATAGTGAGTTTATAGGACTTTTACAATAAGTGTTGATACTAGGCGCATTACACGCTGAAAAGTGATCCGCCACGTCGGAACTGTGAACAGTTTTCGAGGTGACGTGTTTTGAAATGTCCACAGACTGTTTCCGAAAGCTAGTTATATTTATGCCCTATTGTATCGCAATTTTCTAGTCCTTCCGTTTAATTAAATTTATTATAAGTCATTAGATTTCTAAGGAGCAGCAAAACCAACATTCTAAGGTTTTACTTTTCCCTGTGCGTCAACTTGATACTCGGAGTACAGTACCTGCCACCTTTGTGGACGGTTGGCGGCTGTTGAAGGAAGAGTAACATTCCAAGAGTTTGAGCAACGNCTGCCACCTTTGTGGACGGTTGGCGGCTGTTGAAGGAAGAGTAACATTCCAAGAGTTTGAGCAACGACAAAAGCCATTAAAACATTAGTCCTAAGTTCAACAGTTGTTTTACTTTTTTACGCACAAGTAGGCACTTAGCTCACTCGCAACCCGCAAAGCGAGGTGGCGCAGTGGTTAAACTTTGGACACGCATTCGGTAGGATTTCGGTTAGAATCGGGGTCCGGCCATCCTGATTTCTGTTTTTCGTGGTTTCCCAAAATCACTCCNATTCGGTAGGATTTCGGTTAGAATCGGGGTCCGGCCATCCTGATTTCTGTTTTTCGTGGTTTCCCAAAATCACTCCAGGTGAACGCTGGGATGGTTCCTTACTAGAGGCCATGACCGTTTCCTACCCACTCCTGCATGTTTGAGAAACTTGCCCCGTCTCTAATGACCTCGCTGACGACGAAGAGTTAAGTCATATTTACCTATATCTTGCCACCCGCCAACTAAGCTGGCAAGTGCTGTGTGATACTAGCCAGTATGAAAGTAATTATGCTTAACATTTATCGCATTTGTAGCCTCCTGCGATACACTTTATTCTTCTGTGCTAATAATGTATCGTTAGTCTTCCTTTTTGGTTCTTTAAATGGGTTAGCNTCCTGCGATACACTTTATTCTTCTGTGCTAATAATGTATCGTTAGTCTTCCTTTTTGGTTCTTTAAATGGGTTAGCAACTGGCTAAATAATTTCTTTATTTTGGTTGTGTACATATATGTAAGTGTGGCACATTTGCTAAATTAATATTTTTTGTAGAATGGAGTGTATCGCTCAAGTGGTCGTCGTTGATCAGGACATATGGCTGTTCATTGAGACAAAGCAGTTAATTTAGTGCTCAGAACTGCACGAAATACGTTCTTTATATCTTCTGCATTTAATCAAACTGGTGGAAAATGGAAAATAAACTCCTAGATGCAATAGTCCCACATGAATGAGGTTGTATTGAATAATTATACAAGTTGTACACTGTATATGATAATGCTTACAGGGCCGTACACTTATGAACAGAGGCTACAGAGTACAGAGTGTCTTGAACAACAATGTCAGTATTTCGTGTNTACAGGGCCGTACACTTATGAACAGAGGCTACAGAGTACAGAGTGTCTTGAACAACAATGTCAGTATTTCGTGTAACCTTTTTAAGTGATGATACAGTCCTGCAGTCGTGGGTAGAGACGATCATAAATGTGTCGGATGTCATCTTGGGGTATATTATTCCATGCTTACTCCACCTGTTGTTGCAATTGCGGGAGGTTTGTTACCGGTATTGCAGACCGCACCAAACGCCGTCTCATCATGTTCCACACATGTTCAGTGGGGGACAGGTTGGGTGATCGTGCTAGCCAGGGGAGTTTACGAACACCTTCGAGAGCACGTTGGGTAACACGAGACGTGTATGCACGAGCATTGNTCGTGCTAGCCAGGGGAGTTTACGAACACCTTCGAGAGCACGTTGGGTAACACGAGACGTGTATGCACGAGCATTGTCCTGCTGGAAAAGGACATCTCCTTGGTGTTGTAGGTACTGCAAAAAAATGGGATGGATGAGGTTCTGAATGTAGCGTTCACAGTTCAGTGTGCCCTCAATAAACGTCAGAGGCGTACGGTCATTGTAGGNTGAGGTTCTGAATGTAGCGTTCACAGTTCAGTGTGCCCTCAATAAACGTCAGAGGCGTACGGTCATTGTAGGCTATTGCTCCTCAGACCATAATGCCAGGAGTTGGTCCTGTATGTTGCTGCAGTAAACACTCTGGTTGTTGCCGCTCTCCTGGTAGACACTGCACTCAAAAACTGTTGGTGATGGTCCTATCTGACACCCTGCGTGCAACAGTGGCCCTAATTTGTGCGGTGGTCGCCCTGCGATCAGCAATAGCTGCTCGTCTGATTTGGGGGTCCAGACGGGAATCCGTATGCCGCTGCTGTCCGGAACGAGGTTGACGAGCATGTGCACAATATTTGAACCACCGGCTCCATCAATGTTGCAAAGCAGACTCTTCACGTCCCATGCGTTGGGCAATTATTCGGAAGGACCACCCAGCCTCTTACAGGCCCACACTACGTCCTCGTCCAAAGTCCGTTAATTGCATGAAATGTAGTCATCTATGCCATCGTGGCATGTCTGCACTGCTTACTACACACTGACCGATGCTTGAAACAACAGACTACTCTTTCACCGAGTCATTTACAACTGAATTGGGTTTCAGCGGTGTTATGCCTAGTACGTGGTTCCTACTCTGTCCACTGCACAGCACTGTTAATCATTACATGTACTGCCTTCTATCAGTGCCCTATATGCATATGGTGTTTCTACGTCACCACTTTAGTGGTGTTCGTTTTTCATTTTCCACCAGTGTATTGCATATTTGCAACAAGTTCTTGATGAGGTGTTAAATAACACTCTTTATCGTTGTCAATAACTTTGAAGCATTTGCTTAACCAATATAAGATCGTTTTAGAATTTTTGACATCACTAAAACCGTCTCGATGCAACATTTGACTGTCAGTTAACTGTGATTCTACTTGGTTGTAAAACATAAGTTGGTAACCATTTTGAAGTATAAGTTTTAATTCGGCAAGGAAAACATTATTTTATTGGGGAAACGTCCAAAATACTTTGCTGGACAATGAAAATAGCACAACACAAGAAACCAAAAGGAACCACGCCGTCTGAATGCGTAAATAACGAAAGTACGGGCTTGCATGCATGATCCATTGTTGGTATTTTTGCAATTGACCGTACATCCCGCAGTGGCACTGTAAGCATCGACCAGCGGTCTTAGATACTGGCGTGTAGTCGAAGCTGCATAAACGCGAAAATCATCAGAAGATACCAAGCAAGCGTACAGAGTAAAGAAGAATGCCGGAAGAACGCCATACACTTCGCATTACACAACTGACGGACTTTGGGAGATGACTCGTAATTGGGCTGAAAACCGCAGGGTGGTCATATCACCATAAAGCTAACCATGGGGGGTAGCTGAGACCATACTTTCCGATGTTGTTGGAAGCAATGGATACGTGAAAGCACTCTCAAATTGTGGACCAGTTCAGGACAGACGAGGTCGACTACAAGTTGAGAGGATCGACGGATCGTTCCCAGACGCAGAGGGATCCCTGAGTGAAAAAAAATATTAACTAGTGGCTACAAAAACTGTTTTGTTGATGCTTTTTCCGAAGTAAATTTTTTTAGTTCCTAANAAAAAAAATATTAACTAGTGGCTACAAAAACTGTTTTGTTGATGCTTTTTCCGAAGTAAATTTTTTTAGTTCCTAAAATACCGATTTTGGTGCCCAATAACACATAGATTGACTAGTACTAAAGCTACTTAGTGATCACAACATATTTGTTTATTGAAAAAACGTTTATTGGCTGTCACGAAATCCATAGTTGGCAACAACAGTATTCATGTTATCCACAGTAAAACATTTAGCTGCGACTGCAAAAATACATCCGTTATATTCTGCGCATNGTATTCATGTTATCCACAGTAAAACATTTAGCTGCGACTGCAAAAATACATCCGTTATATTCTGCGCATGCGCTCAGGCATATTCGAAGTGGCCACCTTCTGTCTTGCCACCTTCTTTCTTTGCTTCAGGTTTGGAACTAATTAATGAGGGATATTCTTAGGTACTTACTTATGAACATATTATATCATTCCTTAATCCATGTATGTAAATGTTACACGTAAATGATTCCAGAAATGTAACTTTGCACGAGGTGAAGTGTGCAAGCCTTGTCGTGTGTGCCACTTATTAGATGTCTGGTGTATACAAGCTGAAGACAACGCTTGTACAAAATTAACATTGTCATGGGCCTGATCACTTAATTCATGCGTCGGTCAAGTGTAACTGTTAACATATTTTACAAATTTGCTAATTCTTATACTAATTAAAAAACACGAAACAGAAGTAATACTTTTAATTCAACAATAAGACAAGGAACTACTTCCCTCCTCCGTTACCAACTTTACTGGTTGCATGCTAATCAGTGTGCCCGTTATAAAATACGCAAGTAGGGGTCAGTGACATTTTTCAAAGGTTGATGTCAGAAGTGCTGTTATAACCGTGAACAACCTAGAGGCTTGATGTCGATGAGTAACCGGCCTGGCATCTTCCTGCGGAATATCGCTGTTAATAGTAGCAACGTTCGTGTCAAGGGCACCAACACTAACAAAACCACTTTGCAGAAGCTCAAGTTGGAGCAGACTTTGCCGGTTCAGGAATCAGACTCTTTCTTGCTGCCGATGTCATTCTACCTAAGATTATTGATCTCAAAGGTGCAATGGTGCACCNGCAAGCCTTGTCGTGTGTGCCACTTATTAGATGTCTGGTGTATACAAGCTGAAGACAACGCTTGTACAAAATTAACGTTGTCATGGGCCTGATCACTTAATTCATGCGTTGGTCAAGTGTAACTGTTAACATATTTTACAAATTTGCTAATTCTTATACTAATTAAAAAACACGAAACAGAAGTAATACTTTTAATTCAACTATAAGACAAGGAACTACTTCACTCCGCCGTTACCAACTTTACTGGTTGCATGCTAATCAGTGTGAACGTTATAAAATACGCGAGTAAGGGGTAGTGACATTTTTCAAAGGTTGATGTCAGAAGTGCTGTTATAACCGTGAACAACCTAGAGGCGTTGATGTCGATGAGTAAACGGCCTGGCATCTTCCTGCGGAATATCGCTGTTAATAGTAGCAACGTTGCACAGTTCCCGTGGTTGTGATTGTTTACCACTTTGCAGAAGCTCAAGTTGGAGCAGACTTTGCCGGTTCAGGAAGCTGACTCTTTCTTGCTGCCGATGTCATTCTACCTAAGATTATTGATCTCAAAGGTGCAATGGTGCACACACGGTCCACCACCGGTTACGATTGTAAGTACTGCAGATGTGTTTACGAAGTGGAAAAACGAACATATCTGTGCTTGTGTGTTAACCATTGGCACACAACGCGCACACACTTGGCGATAGTGGAATTCGTCATGTTAGCAATTCCATATGAAAGACCTTCGTCGCAAGCGATGACTCATACTGTACCTCGTCGATCCTCTTGAATCAATTCGTCATTCCTGGCTGTACTGAGCGCAGTGGTTGCAGTGACTAGTCTGACGCTTCGATACCCATCGCTAACATCCGGCACCAACCGGCAAACTTGGCTGCAACATTCTCTCGAGTGTTTCACACATATTTCTTGCTCACAGTAAACCTCTCCATATTAAATTTGGTATTTGATGTGAAAGAAGTTTTAGCCCATGTAAACTTAATAGTAGAGCGAATTTTAACTCAAGGCCATGTTGAAAGTTGCGTCAACATTATGTCGTTCACCTCGAGGACCTGGGTCGTACTGTCGAAACACGGTACATCGTGAGCAGTGTGAACATACACATCCCATATAATTCAAGGAGCTGTTATCGCAAAACCTTTACTTATTTATCCACAACGGGAATCTTACGTATCGGGCCACTGTTTCAAAATACCACAAACTTGTAACCAAAATAGTAGATCACATACAGCAAGAATTTTATTCGCAGCCTCGTTAGAGTCCTTGACCATTCTGGTAAATTACATTGTGGTCGTGTCTACAAAAAAAAGAGACTAAACGTTGGGTGGTCGAAATGAATATTGGTGAATGAGTGAAGAGATTTGGGCGGCTCTTAACAGTGAGTTCTTAAGAGCCGAGAATTGAACATGGGATAAAAAACGAAACACTAGAGGCCCCATGCAGGGACCCGTCAACAGTAGTTGATTTTTGCCAAAATTTTGATGAAAATGAGCATGAAGACAGTGATGGTGCTGAAGATGGAGATGGCGATTTTCTCGATGCACTGACACACCTCTCCAACACATTTGCTACAACAAGCGACATGAAAAGGCATAAGACGCCAAGAATACTGGCTACCTATTTCTCGAAGACCCGAATGAATTTGTTGATAAACTCAGGTATTTTAGTGATATTCAAAAACGCGGGTATCTCACGCACATTGATGAGGTATCTTCAATCATTAGTAAATTGAAAGAACGGGGATATATCGAATGATGTGATGAACTGCTTTCTTCAGAAATTGTAATTACAAAATAATAATGAATATATTATAAAATAATTGCTTTCTTTATTTTTGTGTGTTATATCCTTCTATCCCCCACAACGTTTAAGTAGTGCTATGAGCACTCGACTATTAATGGAAATATCTGCATATAGGAGGATAATAAAGACTTTAGTATAAAAATGTATGGATAGTTCACTGCATACAAAACATTAATTCTATCATGTACAAATTTGACGACAGTTGGCGGACGAATGTAATTTCTATACATGTGAGTGGAGGGGACAAACCGAAGGATTGATCGAAGGATCGATCGAAGGATTGAGATTGATCGATGGATTGAGATTGATCGAACNAGGGGACAAACCGAAGGATTGATCGAAGGATCGATCGAAGGATTGAGATTGATCGATGGATTGAGATTGATCGAACGGTTGCGATTGATCGAAAGATTATAATTGATCGAAGTATTTGGATTGATCCAAAGATAGGGATTGATCGAAGGATTGGGATTGATTCAAGATTTGTAATTGTGGAGCATGTAGAGCGATTGTGGAGCCTTTGTCGAGCGGATTGCAAAGGATTGTTGTGGATTGGTGTGTGAATTGGCGTGGATTTTTCTGTAGATTGGGATTGATCGAAGGGTTTGGTTTGGTCCAAGGATTGGGATTGATCCAAGGATTTGGATTGTGGAGCGGATTTTGGAGCAGATTGCGGATCACGTGGAGAGATTGTGGAGCGAATTGTAGGGCAGATTGGTGTGGATTGGTTTTGTTTGGTGTGGATTGGTCTGTGGATTGGGATTGATGCAAGTATTGGGATTAGTTCAAGTATTCGGGTTGTGGAGCGGATTGTGGAGCATATTGCGGAGCATTTGGAGCGATCGTGGAGCGATTGTGGAGCGGATTTGCGAAGGATTGGTGTGGACTGATCTGTGGATTGGTGTGTGGATTGGTGTGGATTGGTGTGTGGATTGCTGTGGATTGGTGTGTGGAATGGTGTGTGGATTGTGGTGCTGATGGATGGAAATATTGCGAGATTGATTGAAATATTGATGAAAAGTTAGGTTTTTCATTATTTTTTTTATATATTTTTTAAATATTTTTGAAATTTTTTGGATTTTATAAATGTTTTTAGAATTTCTTTTTGGGTGCAATGGTTATCCAAAGTCATGGCCATGATATTAAGGTCACAGATGTGAGATCAGGTGAAGTTCATCCAGAACAAACATATTGGTTGGGGTCATCAGTGCCATCTAGGTGCTGAAAATGTAAACAAATGATAAACGAAAACATCAATATTGTGGGTGGAGTGCATTCTTCAGAATGACCAAGGGTGTGGCGGTTGGGGGGGGGATTATGTTAATAAAATGTGATTTAGTGGAGGGGGGTCAGTCGTCTCCTAAACATAGTGCTGTGGGAGACCTCCGAAAATGTTCTTATAATTTTTTGTAGTTTTTTTTAACAAATTTTTGCTTTTAAAGTCAAAGTTAATTAACTAGGGTTAAGGTTAAAAATCAAGGTCACCTGGTTCAAATATGGCAGTAGTAGTCTGTAATGTACTATGCTTGCTGACTCTTATGATTTATTCAATGTTCACAATGAATATAAAGTTATTGTTTTCAAGGTCATCCAAGGTTACATTTATAGTGTCAAGGTCATGGGTAAAGGTCACCTGGATCCAACATGGCAGTTGGGAGATATAACATGGTTACTGGTTGGTTCCGCTTCCTCGTTCCCACTAAGCTCAAACATTTAAAGTTTTTAATATTTTTTAAATAAAAATATGGGTTTCTTTGTATTTTTTTATTTGTATTTTTTTTTTTGGATTTTTTTGGTATTGCTTTTGGAATTTTTTGGGTTCGAGGATATTCAGGGTCATTGTGTCAAGGTCAAAAGTAAGGTCAGGGTCACCGACATCCAATATCGCGATTGTGTGACCGGAGTCATAGAACATAAAGTGATGGGGTTGGGGAAATTAGCCAATGAGAAACATAGGTGGAGCATTTAAATATAATGGCTGGGTGTGCTTGCTGTGAGGAGATTGGAGGGGGATAGTCTTCTGCTGGGCGTTTTGCTGGGTGACCTCCGAAAATGTAAATTTTTAAAATAATAATTTTAANTAATGGCTGGGTGTGCTTGCTGTGAGGAGATTGGAGGGGGATAGTCTTCTGCTGGGCGTTTTGCTGGGTGACCTCCAAAAATGTAAATTTTTAAAATAATAATTTTAATAGTTTTTTTAAATAATTTTTTATTTTTGGGATTTTCTGGGTTTTCGAATTTAAAAGTCATCGGGGTCAAGGGTCAAAGTNTTTTTTAAATAATTTTTTATTTTTGGGATTTTCTGGGTTTTCGAATTTAAAAGTCATCGGGGTCAAGGGTCAAAGTGACCGAAATCCAACATGGCGGACAAGATGGCTGCTGGCCGACTGGAATGACAGAAAATGAACAGCTCCGAGCNAAGTGACCGAAATCCAACATGGCGGACAAGATGGCTGCTGGCCGACTGGAATGACAGAAAATGAACAGCTCCGAGCTCCGATCCCAGATTTCGATGCCTCAGACTTCCCTAGATCTTCCTTCTGCCGACTAGTATGTTTTAAGTTACGGCAGTCTGAAAAAGCTGATTTTTTTTCTATATTGGAAGGATCCAAAATAATATTTGCAGCATGCTTAATAATTTATAGTACAATCCTGTCCCCGTCTGGGGATTTGTGTCTTTTCGTAGGAAAACATACTGGGGGCACGTTTTATAGTTTCGTCAAAAAACCAGTACTACAAATACTCTGCATTGTAGTTCAAGTGCCAGGCAGGTGGAACCCTTATTAGCTTTAAACCTGTTAATTTTTATCTTGTCGTGTGACGGTTTAGGAATTTTAGAGCGACAGCGATGCTGGCCCACACCCCCNCTTGCAAGCATAAAAACCCAGTTTCGAGAGTAGTGGGGAACAGTTGATTATCACCGCGCCGAGGGAAGAGTTGCGTCAAGGAATCGCGAGAAGAAGTGAGCACAAGTCCAAACCGCAGTCCCGGGAGACGGCAGGACCTGCGGACCTTCTTCCAAGGCCTACCACTTCACCGGAGTTCATTCCCAAATGACAGCCTACCAACACTCACTGCTGAGTTAAGTATAAAAATCGTCGCCCAGAGAAGCCCCACTCAACCACGAAGTCGCCCAGTGAATACGAGTAGTCAAATTAGGTACCACACCTCGGAAGGGCTGATGTATGTAGTACTTGTGTAAACTCCAGACAATATATTCGTCCTTAACAAATGAAACAGTAAAAGGCTTCATTATTACAATACCCTCAACCTCCAAGCACATTATAGTCTGTGCCTGGGGGCATTAACCACGACACTATAAGCCACACTGTCTTCCACAGTGGCGGTATAGCATCAAGTTAATTTAGCTTTCCAACGGTGGGGCGTAGATACATCTGTAAAGAAAGTATCAAGAATCCGACTATACCCATATACCCGAGAAAAGGGGTCTCTCCCGTTACAGAATTACAGAGCTAGTCAGGAGAATGAACCCAAGACTTAAGGGGGTCTCATCAAACCCATTGACACCCAACCATTTCTTACTAGAGGAGGCAAGGATACTAGGCCGGCAACATAGGGATTCCTATAGACGGTGGGCAAAAAGTATGGAGGATATGCGTATCAGTAAGACACTGGAGGGAAGGGAGGCGAGAGGCGAAGAAACCCTACTTGAGAACCTATGGACAAGGGATGGGGGAAGCGAAGACGAAATTCCCCAACTAGAGCCATGCAGTCCTCCATTTTGTAGCGGGACAGGACTGTACAGGGTCCGGTGCAGCCTCTGTTCACAGCACTATTGTAATAAGTGTATCAGTTGGCCCCAGACATTCCGACCTACGGAAGGCACCCAATACAACTGCTGGAAATGCCGGGAGCAAAGGAAGCGCCAAAACCGAGAAGGAAGGGAACACTTTTCACCCCCGGACCGAACCCCCGCTAGCCACGTAGAACAGACACGTAGAATACCCGAAGAAATAGTGCTGCCCGATTTTTCAGGCAGGCCTCATAAAGACCCTGTATATTTTATAAATAATTGTGAACACGAATTCAAGGCCGGCGGGATTCCTAATAAACGGTGGGTGCTGAAGGCCCAAGAGCAGTTAAAAGGCGTGGCCCTTATCTGGTGGAACAAATATAGCGAGTTTGTGATGAGCTGGGAGCAGTTCGCGACCCGCCTGAGCAATAAGTTCGCAGGAGAGGAAGTCCTTACCGCCTTACGAACAGACTTTTACACACACAAGCAACAAAGACAGGAAGAATCAGAGATTTTTATTAGACGAAAAGCGCAAATGTATTCTCGTATCGCTCCAGAAAGCACCGAGGTAGAGGGAGTGCGTATCATTACCAAGTTAATGTTACCAGCGATAAGAACGGCCCTGCGTCACCCTCTGGNCTGGCGACGAGAATAGAGGAGCTGGTGCAGAGAGTGATAGAAGCGGAACTAGATTACGAAGAACAGGAGAAAGCAAACGTTCCGACCCGCCTGCCTCCCGTACACGCAGCGCGAACAGCAGAGAATAGCAGACCCGCTAGAAGCGCAGAAGGACAATACTTGCCACCTAAGTGTTGGTATTGCCCCGAAAGACACTTGCACCGAGCTGTCCCACAGTGAGAAGCCGCCTAGCAGCCGCTAAGGAAAAAGACACCACAGCTGGCCCCCTCGACATAGGGAAGGGGAACCGTCAGGGTGGAAAGAGGGATCCGGGAAATGCCGCCGCCGGGACACAGAGTCGCCCGTCTGCCCCGGCATAATTCAAAGGGTGGAACCAATTTTAACGTTAAGCGATCTGAAGCCGGGAACACACGCACCTCGGATAGGAGTCCGCATAAATAACCAGGAACTTATGGCAGTCCTGGACACGGCCGCAACAGGCAATTTCATTAAAAGCCAGCTGCTAACTCCCGAACAGAAAAGCCAGATAAAGGAAAACTCCAGAATAATTCAAATGGCCCAGTCTGAGTCACGACTGACCATAGACGGAGTTATTACATTGCCAGTGTCCACAGAGGTAGAAACAGTCCAAACTGAGTTTTTCTGCGCACCGCATTTAGTGGAGGAGATTATCCTCGGGCAACATTGGCTAACAAGCCAAAATTGCATAATCGACTGTGGACTACAGCGCCTATATTTGGGCAAGCAGGATAGGATGGCCATTAACTGGGAAGCCCCAATAAACGTACAAAAATTACAAGAAATTTGTAATGAAGAGGTAAACCACCAACTCGTGGCTGACCAACTCAGGACATTATTGCGGATACTCAACGCTCACGTAGCCGTATTTGAGCATACCTGCAGATTAAATCAGACCACGGCCATTCAAAAGGAAATCTGCGTAACCGATGCTCGCCCCATATACTGCCGACCAGGTAACCCGTCCGCCTACCGCAGGCAAATAATTTTAGACCAGGTAGCCGAGATGAAATCGCAAGGAATAGTGGAGCCAACTGACTCACCATATAATGCCAGAGTGGTACTTGTGCCAAAGAAAGATGGAGAACTTCGCTTTTGTGTGAACTACCAGGCCTTAAACAATATCACATACCCTATAGCACCCCCAACTATAAACCTGGCTAATATGCTCCGCGACCTAGGGGACGCACGTATATTTTCCACTCTAGACATGCGCAGTGGATACTGGCAAATCCCAGTACACCCAGGATCCAGGAAACATACGGCGTTTACAACCCCAGAAGGTGAAACCCTGCAGTTTCGGGTAATGCCCTTCGGGTTGAAGAATGCACCCGCTACTTTCCAAAGACTGATGTCAGCAGTAGTTTTGACGGGCTATAGCGGCCAATTTTGCCTAGCATACCTAGACGATGTCATTGTATATTCGCGCACATGGGAAGAACATCAGGTGCACTTGCAAAAAGTCCTGAAGCGCTTTGAACTCCATGGACTCACGTGCAGACTGGAGAAGTGTCACTTCGGGAAGACCCGAGTAGAATACTTAGGGCACATAATTACCCCCGACGGGAATTATCCAAAGCCCGAAAAAGTTAGAGAGATTGAGGAGGCTAGAGTACCAACTAACAGGAGACAGTTGAAACGTTTTCTGGGATTATGTAATTGGCTCAGAGAGTTTATAGCAGATGTCGCCCCTATTATGGCTCCCCTTAACGAACTGCTACTCAAAACAACCCGCTGGAAGTGGACAGACAGGCACGAAGAAGCATTCCAAATATTAAAGGCGCGGTATGGCGGCATAAACATGCTATACCGACCTATGCCAGGATTACCCCTAATTTTACAGACCGACGCAAGTGGAACCGGAATGGGCGCTGTCCTATACCAGGAGCCGTCACAGAACCAGCGACGAATAATCGCGTATGCCAGTACCATGCTAAACGAGACACAACGCCGCTACCACAGCAACGAGCAGGAGTGCTTGGCGGTTATTTGGGCAGTCCGCAAATACCGCTATTACCTTGAGGACCGACCATTCATTCTCAGGACAGATAATAAGGCCCTTACATGGCTGAAAACCAAGAGTGACGAGAAAGCCAAATTGGGTAGGTGGGCTTTACTGTTAATGGAATTCTCCTTCACCATCGAGCATTGTCCAGGCTCGAACAACGAGCTGCCCGATGCCTTATCCCGTCGACCACAGAGTCCCAACAAAGAGACAGAAACTGACGACTGGGAGCGAATGCTGCCCCCCTCTCCTCCAAAACTTCCACGGCCGNTGAATGCTGCCCCCCTCTCCCCCAAAACTCCCACGGCCAGATGACGTGGAACTACAGTTAGTAAAGTTCCACGAAAACAAAAATTTGTTACGAGACCAACAGCAAGCCGACCTCAAATTACAGGAGTTAATGAGGAGGTATCCAGAACAATACGAGGGAAGAGATGGCATAATCTGGGCGAGACCGCACCCACAAGCAGATCAATGGAAAATCTGGGTCCCCCACGAGCTACGAGACAGTATCTGTGAACACCACCATGACCACCCCCACGCAGGACATCCGGGTTTTCACGAGACCTTAAGGGCCCTGACCAACAGATATACATGGCAAGGAATTAGTCGATATGTGAGGGCATACGTCGCCAGGTGTCAGAAATGTTATGAAAACAAGGCCTACCCTACACCAAAGATACGATACACACCCCGTCGGCCGAAAACTCCATGGAAACACATCGCCGTCGATATCATGGGCCCCTACCCACGCACACACCGAGGAAAGAGATACCTCCTAGTCGTTACCGATCTTTTCTCCAGGTGGACAGAGGCGTTCCTGTTACCCAACCAGGAGGCCAACACAATAATCTGGCAAATGGAGCGAGAGGTATTTCCACGATGGGGGTACCCGAAATGTGTGTTAACCGACAATGGAACCCAGTTTACGGGGGTAAAATGGAGGAAGGCCTGTGAGACATGGGGAGGGGGGCGGAAAACTGGACGACTCCAGCTTACCACCCACAGGCCAACCCTACCGAACGCCGGAATCAAGAATTAAAGAAGAATATGAGAATTAGAATGGGGACGAATCATACTCAATGGGACACACAGTTACCTGAGATCCTGTATACACTGCGACGTCGGCACAATGATGCCATTGGAACTTCTCCCAGCCACCTAATACTGGGGTACAATCTCCGCAGACCTGGAGAATGGCAGTGGGAAACAGAACATACAGAACTTCCCGCCCCTGAAGAATACGAAGAGAGGCTGTATGGAGAACTGGAGCAGCTCAGAGAAACCAACAACGGTATATCCGGCGGAAATACCCCAAACAAGCGACCACCAGACATCACTTGCCCGAGGGTAGTCACATATTAATACGCAACCATCCTTTAAGCCGAGCTAGTGAGAAATTCTGTGCGGGATTTGCGCCTAAGTGGCGGGGGCCGTATATAATAGTCGAGAGGCAGGGGAATGTATATTGGGCAGAGGAGGAGAGGGGGAATATGCATAAGGTGCCACGGAACCAGATGCGCCCTATACCCGAACCCTACCCCGATAGTCCCACAGGAAGTACAAATAACAGCCCAGGGGAATCCTGCAGTGTGTCACTAGGTCACCGAATGGTGTGCCAGGACGCGGGGATAGGGGGGGTCAAAACGATAAGCCGGCCATTGCCCCTCCGCGCTATCACAGTGTCTCAAGGGCGCAGGGGCCCCAACACCTGCCGATAAACGAGCTGGAAACCACAGCCACTTATCGGGCGGAAAATGCACAGGTGCCAGATGCAACAAGAGAAAGCCGACAGGCGAAGGAGGAAGAAGATACGCGCGAAGAACGAGTGAGTGGAAGCGAACAGGCGAGGGAGGGAGAGTGTACGAACGAAGGAGAAGTGAGCAGAAGCGGAAGGGCGAGCGAAAGCGAACAGTCGAGCGGGAGAAAGGCGGAAATAAACGAAGAAGAGAAAGAAAGCGTGAGTGAAATAACAGGGAAAACGGAGCTACCCCAAGACGAATCTGCACCAGCCGAGCAACGAAACCGACACCAAACCCTACAGGCGAGGAAGTACCGGATGCCAGCAGCCGAGCCAGGTACGAGTTCCGAGGCGGCAGCTTCAAGCCTGCTGGGCGAGAGGATGACAACGCAGACTTCTGCCCCGCACGCTGTCAGGGATCCAGTGCGGGTCAACCCGCCCCCTAGTCCGACGAGGATTGAAGCCAGGCGTGTGCAACCTTGGCGCATCTGCAGAGGCCGGGAGGAACCAGGCTTCTACAGGGAGCGTCGCAAGTGCAGACTTCGCGAACCGAGCCGACTACAACAATTAAAGTAATTTTGACAGACTCTGTGTGACATGAGGGAAGCCTGTTTTTCTCATGTCACCTGCTGTGAGAGGAAGGTAAGGGGTGCGCACTACCTAACCATGGAACTAAAAGTGAGACGAAGTGTTTTAATTATTTATCTGTGTAACCTTACAATGTGTGAAAAGCCACATCAGTGCGGTGAAAAATAAGTGCAGGATGTCCTATGTGAAAATAAATGCCAGATGCCTGTATCTGAGTGTACTAACTTAAGATAAGAATAGGGTGTGTATTTTTCCAGTATCTACAATACTGTTGTCTTTCAGCACCGCCTGCATAAGAGGGAGGTGGCATAAATAGTAAGATAAGAGAGTATTTTTCTTTTTTTCACGACATGTGTGTCGTAGTAACAGTAACACCATACCATGTGTAAATTAGGATATATTAAGTGTGTCGGTTTTGTAAATACTGGCCGAGAGCCAGCCAGTAGTGTGAACCCTTGAACAGAGTTACCAGCCTAGATGTAAGAGTATTTATTCTTGGCGACCTTGTAGTCATATGTAACGTAAAATTAATTCCTGTCACCAAAACGTAAAAATTGTCAGCTGTGCAATATATATAGGCCATCCGCCACCTGTTTGTTTTTATACCTCAAGAAGGTGTTCCGCCTTAATAGGAGACCGAAGCACAGAAGGACAATTCAAGTAATTTTGAGGGTCATTTTGTAATATAACCATGTAAATTGGTGAGTAACCATGTAAGAAAGTTAATGTGTAATGTACTGGGTCCGATGTGTGGTACTGGAGGTGTTTAAATAGTTCAGAATTGTATCGCCCTACGTATTTTGCTAGTTCAAATAGATAACCAGGAGTTAGATGTGCTGTAACATGCAGTCGATGGCAGAAGTAGAACCCAGGTAGAAATGCGTCAGTTTTTGTGAATAGAAAACCTTGTGTATGGTAACCTGCAAACCCGGAGGGTTAGGCCCTTGTTACAAGCAGAGCCACGCCTGTTAAACCTAGAGCCGCGCGCGCCAGAGTGCCGACAGGGTAATAGCCAGATAAGATGACCGCGGAGTAGAAGCGAAGTCATAGGGAGGGGAAGTCGCAGCTGTCGCGCCACGTGTGACAACCNCTTGCAAGCATAAAAACCCAGTTTCGAGAGTAGTGGGGAACAGTTGATTATCACCGCGCCGAGGGAAGAGTTGCGCCAAGGAATCGCGAGAAGAAGTGAGCACAAGTCCGAGCCGCAGTCCCGGGAGACGGCAGGACCTGCGGACCTTCTTCCAAGGCCTACCACTTCGCCGGAGCTCATTCCCAGATGACAGCCTACCAACACTCACCGCTGAGTTAAGTATAAAAATCGTCGCCCAGAGAAGCCCCACTCAACCACGAAGTCGCCCAGTGAATACGAGTAGTCAAATTAGGTACCACACCTCGGAAGGGCTGATGTATGTAGTACTTGTGTAAACTCCAGACAATATATTCGTCCTTAACAAATGAAACAGTAAAAGGCTTCATTATTACAATACCCTCAACCTCCAAGCACATTATAGTCTGTGCTTGGGGGCATTAACAACGACACTATAAGCCACACTGTCTTCCACAGTGGTGGTATAGCGTCAAACTTTAATTCAACACCAATACTCTTTTCAACAAGTTACAACTAAAAGTCAGCTTCACATACCAAGATTGTTAANCAAACTTTAATTCAACACCAATACTCTTTTCAACAAGTTACAACTAAAAGTCAGCTTCACATACCAAGATTGTTAACATTATAGTAATTTAATATTCACAAGAAGTTAAAATCGCTACAGACTGATATAAGCTTCTTTTGAGCTGCTAAACGTACAGTTAACGTCTGCTGGCTGTTTGCAGAATACTACGTTGTGCGAAAATAAATGGCCGTTTTGTACCTCACAGAAATACCTAGTTTCGGTATGAAATAAACAAACATGAATCATTCAAAAAAGCCTTCGTTTGCAACAACATCTCTCTACCAACAGTTCACGTCATTCCCATCCCTAAGGAACTTATCTCCGATGAAGTAATGAAGTCCCAGAAGACACTTACTACACTAATCCTGTCTTTTAACACCGTATCCTTCAGGAGAGACTGGGATTTATAAATATGTGGTTGTGCGATGGTGGCAAGACCAGTGAATAAAGAGGATACGGGATTACTTCACACCTCAAATCACTCCGCTTCTACATATTTCGTAATAATTTCTCATGTGAGGTTTGACACTGCCTGACAGAAGCATAAGGCTATTGCTGTTAACTAACGATGGCTGTTTTTTTTTGTGTGCAAATTATATGTATTTAATTAAGTTTTGCACAGTACGAGACAATGATAACGGTTTCTCCACGAGAAAACAACTTGTAATTGACAATGTGCAGCGCTGTTCACAGCGCTAACCGCAAAAGCATGTGAGGTATCAACTTTGGGATGGTAAGAGTTTCTACTTTCTCAAATGTCTAACCACTACCCACTTTGCTTGCCATTATCGTATAGGATCCACTTCTCATCATACATCACTNAAATGTCTAACCACTACCCACTTTGCTTGCCATTATCGTATAGGATCCACTTCTCATCATACATCACTGTAATATTGAGTAAGGCTCTCTGTGGTGATGAAACAGCAGGTTATTACAGATACCCAGTAATTTTAATTCATGTTTCCGTAGTTGGTCGGAAATGGTTGAACTGGAAACATTGAACTATAACACAATTTCTCTCACGGTAGTGTGGACGATATAACTACTTTATTTGCAAATGGCGCGAGGCTACCTACTATCGTTAGCTTGTTATTGTGAACTTCTGTGGCTACTAGTTCTAGTTCCATCATTCCCGTATAAAACGAGGCTGGGAGAGATGGATGTTGACAGCGTGTGCATTTCAGCCATTTATTTCAGAAAGTTCTGGTAAGATTTTAGAGTTATTTTTTTGTAACACAGAGTCATATTTCGAATGCTTTTCATTCCAGATTTTATTATATTACTTTGGTTGATGGTATATATACCTGGTGGAAAGTTGTCTGGTTTTCTTGACAGTTGATATATGATTATACCTAAAATAAGGAACAATAAAATAACACCCAGCATCTCAAAATGTTGTTGCTTGCTCAATGTTACTTCTCTTCAGAGCAAGTTCCCAATACAGGATCCCTGAAAAAAAAAAGCAGTACATTAAAATTGGGACCGTGTACACAATACGACTTATCTGGGATTAAGATACAGTTCATAGTAAACATACTAGTTTATCTAAAGTTACACATATGGTAATTTACTGCTTATTTATTGACCCCGAAATGNAGTTCATAGTAAACATACTAGTTTATCTAAAGTTACACATATGGTAATTTACTGCTTATTTATTGACCCCGAAATGTACCTTTTCTGCAAGAACAGACAATTTCGCAGAGCTTACGTGACAAATAATTTTCATTTGACAATAACCAAAATTATACTGTTTTCATACTTAGAAATCCTTATCATACGAGAAAACGCTGGAAAAAATGGGGCATTTCTTCAAAAGTTTTTTATAGCTAGGTATCGATGAACCCAATTAATAATCCGCTAGTGTCCATGTTCTTAACTCCTAAACAGAATATATTTATTTATAGAAGGGCTATGAAACCTTACAAATTCTGCTGCCTTTCTGTGGAGGAGGATAATTGGACACAAATCATATAATATATATGCTTCTTTCAAGTAACTAACACTCCTAGACCATATTCCACTGGCAACATGACAAACCCTTAAAGAGTCGCTTTAATAAGATATCACAATTGATAATCATGTTTATTTTCCTCGAAACAATTTCATCAAAAAATCGTTCGCCCAGGTACTGGAACGCGAATTCCCGACGATGAGACAAAAAGTCACGCATCTTGCAAAATTCTCGCACAAAAGTACTTATAACAACAGAGGACGAACCTTACAAATACTGTACGTTTGCTTTTCCATGTACGCATGTCCTGTAATAAACCAATAATTAAGCCAAGCTACCACATAATTGAACCAATAGTTATATGTAAGTGACAGAGCACAGCTCCAGACTACCATCCCTCCTGGAACGTCTATATTTATAATAGGCATCATGGCTGTACCAAAGAAATTGGTATACGAGTGTTAATTCAGGGGTCCTCCCCCAAACTATTCCTCCCCTTTTCACCCATAAAACCCACCAACCCCTCCCCTCTAATAAAATTGGACCCATTATTACTATAAGTTTAACTTTTCACTATTACATGTTATAAGTATTATTTTTTGTTGATTATAAGCTGATTTTGTAATATTAATTTTGACAATGTCAGATATACATATCAACTTTAATTGACAAAATTAATAATAATTAAGAATAGGAAAATACGCTTTCGAGTATTGTAGTATGTTTATTATTGTTATTCTTGTAATACTATTTTCACCATTTTTTTATATTAATTATTTTCCGTAAAACATTTTATATCGCAGTTTGCGTAGTTATCCTGTTCTCCTCTCCCCCTACATCTATCTTCCTGTGGGCACCTCTGGTTCATTACAGGGAAGAAACGTATGTACATAGTTTGTGTCCAACGAGCCTCCTCCATAAAGAGACTGGTTTCTGAATCGTGTGACAGTGGTGGAAACCTACAGCCCTGGATGGAAACCAAGGAGCCTCATTGGCGCTTTGCTTTGTTCGGCAACTCGTTGTTTACGAGGAGCGGTTTGATAAGACGGTAATAATTGAAATCAGCAACGATTCTGCTACCCCATTTGCCGTCGGTAATCGGATATCTTTGGTGAAGATGATTATTTAGATTGTGGTCAAAGAGAATATTCTTTTGAAGCTCGCAGATAATATCAAAACCAAACAACCTACAATATTGATTGACCAATGAAATGAACAGTGGAACCGTAAAGTTGGTTTAGCATACATTCATAAATGTTCAATGTGACCACCATGAGCGGTCCGAACGACACCTACGCGACAATCAAACTCGTTCCACGCTCTTGTCAGCATGTCCGGTGTTACGGTTTGGATGGCGTCCGTAACTCTCGGTTTGAGATAGTGAGGGAGTAGCGAGCCCGCATTCGACACGTCAATGTGAAGGGGACGGTCTGATGTTTACTTTGTGGTGCGCCACCCCATTGGCACCTAGCTGTTCGCGGATACCTGAACAATACGTTACGGCAACGCTGGATTGGAATTGAAATTATGTATTGGAAAAAACTACTTTTCTTTTTCATTAAATTTTTTTACAAATATATTTGGGTTTTTATAGGCTGTTCGAGTAAAGNCCTTTGTGGTGCGCCACCCCATTGGCACTTAGCTGTTCGCGGATACCTGAACAATACGTTACGGCAACGCTGGATTGGAATTGAAATTATGTATTGGAAAAAACTACTTTTCTTTTTCATTAAATTTTTTTACAAATATATTTGGGTTTTTATAGGCTGTTCGAGTAAAGTGAACACTTTTGAAGCCCTAGTTATGTTTTTTTTAAGTCAATTCTTATCCTTCAACTACCTTTTTAATTAAATATTTCCATGTAAGTAATAAACACAGTGTTTATATTCCACAGCACTAAAAGCTTACACCTAAGGCTAAAATAAAATACATTTATTGACTATCATTCTAAATGAGAGGGCTTTAAAAAGTGCTCACTTTACCGTGAAAAGCCTATACAAATAAAACAATTAATTCTCCGACATTTTTCTACGTAGAATTGAAACATCTGAAATCTNAAAACATCTAAAATCTTCCATATTATCAAATGCAAATAAATTAAATCCAACTTAATATTTTTAATTTTCCCTCTTTGTGTTAATACNAAATCTTCCATATTATCAAATGCAAATAAATTAAATCCAACTTAATATTTTTAATTTTCCCTCTTTGTGTTAATACGTAACATCATTATATATATTTAAAATCAATGAGCATCATTAATAACCATCATNAATTTTCCCTCTTTGTGTTAATACGTAACATCATTATATATATTTAAAATCAATGAGCATCATTAATAACCATCATTATAATGCAAATTTGTTTTTCCGAAGCTTTTTGAAAGTTAGCACATGTACATATAAAAATTATACCTTTACATATTGATAAAAATTAATTTAAATGGCAAAACCCTTTATTTTAAAAATTAACAAATTGGTTATTATAAAAAATNTACATATTGATAAAAATTAATTTAAATGGCAAAACCCTTTATTTTAAAAATTAACAAATTGGTTATTATAAAAAATAGAAGGAAGAAATCCTGCAGAGTATCGTTTAAATTAAAACCAACTAGTGAACTACGATAAAATAAAATATGTATTAAAATTATTTCAAGATTATTGAGATTATATTAAATTTTAATTCTTAAGATTAAGATAAAATTAGTTAATCAATTAAGATAAAGATAAAACAAATTATGTTTGAAAGTAATTTTGTTACGTGCAGTCCTTTTAGTATTTTAACAACCTACTGTTTCAACAAAATCTTTTCTTTGAAGCCAAGTATACTACCACTGTCTAAAATAAATGATTGCATCTCCGAAATAAGCTATGATTATTATATGTGACATTAATTTCTTACATTAAAAATATTATATATATAATATTTTTAATGTAAACAATATTATATATACAATATATTTAAAGTAAATCATTAATGTCGCATAATAATCATAGCTTATTTTAGATATGCCATAATTATTTAAGATCTAAAATTGAAAACATTATGAATTTCATGATATTTCCATGAGAATTCTTATCCATTTTAAATTTGTATTGCCGGCATTATTCAGATTTGTTGTTAAATTTTCAGATTTTATTTTATTATCTTTATTTTCCATAGAACGCTAGTTAATAGNGCATTATTCAGATTTGTTGTTAAATTTTCAGATTTTATTTTATTATCTTTATTTTCCATAGAACGCTAGTTAATAGCGCCAAGAATGTTTATATAAAACTGTTTGCATTTAATGGAGCACTGCCGATAGCCCCACCTGGAATCTACTTTCTGCCCAGTTTGTACCATTACACCATAGTGCTATTGTGTTACGACTCAAAACATGNTACTTTCTGCCCAGTTTGTACCATTACACCATAGTGCTATTGTGTTACGACTCAAAACATGCTGTTTTTCAGGTAAAACATTGTCGTATTAACAAAATGCATTGCTCCAGCGCATTGCGATGCTACATTATCCCACGCAAAAGTGTAACCTTCAGTATTTAAGTTGTAAAAAATATTTACATGTAACAGAGACTTCTTCTCTACTGCATATTGTAAGGCTACTTATTAAAAAAAACCAGATTTGTCGAGTTTTAACACTGTTTTAACAGTGTAACATTAACACTGTCATAGGCTCAATTATTTTATTCATGCGTCGGCTAGTTGTTAAATTAGGAATTGTTAGAACTCATTGTTAGAACACACATTGTTGATGTCGTAATAACAACTCAAAAATGTATAAAATATACAAAAGCGAAATTAAAAAATGTTATCTCCACAAGTTTATATGTCAAATTTGGTTTGCAGTTTTAACACATGGAACTGTATTCCCCGCAAATCTGCCAAGTTTACTACGAGCGTGGAAGGGAGTGTACCAGCTTATTTAAATGCCGTTTTTTGCAGGAATTATTTGAAAGACTGATTTCAAATGTCCTCAACTGCGAACCAACTATAAATTTTATTGGTTTAATATTTTATCTAGATATTTTGATTCCAATCTAGATATTTACAATTAAAAAACGACTGACGCGAATCCACATAAGATGACGGGGTAGATTTGAAATTATCGAATCTTCTTTTTACTAAAGAGCTACTGCACCAGTTGAAAGTTCTTGATGACAAATTACAATTTTTATTGGATCTGTGCCAACTTGTTCTTAATAAATGTAATCATAAAAGTAATGAATAANTGATGACAAATTACAATTTTTATTGGATCTGTGCCAACTTGTTCTTAATAAATGTAATCATAAAAGTAATGAATAAAAGGCCTCACTTGCAGAATTCACCTGGCTTAATAAATGACAGCAGTACCGACCGAGTAATGCTTTTAGTTATTCGGTTTATTATGATTTGCTTACTTATGCAGCACAAACACATTNACCGAGTAATGCTTTTAGTTATTCGGTTTATTATGATTTGCTTACTTATGCAGCACAAACACATTCGACACAGCTCGCAGTATGCCGTGACGGTACATTTCACAACTGAAATCTCGTAAATAATTAAAATATACTTATATGTCGTAACCATACCAGCAAAGATGTGCACAATCCCANCACAACTGAAATCTCGTAAATAATTAAAATATACTTATATGTCGTAACCATACCAGCAAAGATGTGCACAATCCCAACTTTAATTTATTATTTTAGCCTCAGTCGTTTATGTTCTCCTCTGTATGGAGAATGGAACTGCACATAAAATTGTCCCTATTGTGAAACCAGTGTTAAAATAAAATTAGTCTGCTGTTGATATAGCCTTAATTCTGTTGTTTATTAACATTCTCGTATTAAGGTTTTACTTGCGGAAGTGTTCGATGGCGCTAAATATTTACTCCCTTGCGGCTTTGTAAATTTGTTATAACAGAAATAAATGCATTACTTTAGAAACATATATTTCGGCAACGAAGAAGTTGGGAGATTTCAGTAAAATTTCTAACGGCAAAAATGGTTAATCATGCTTGAACATGCAACGCAATGTCATTAAACATCTACAAGGCTGTTCCCAAGTTTCAGCTCCGGCTGCAAGCTTGTAATCACACGACAGTTACGCATTTCTTTGTTTCAGTTCGACCTCATTTAGAAATGCAACGTGCTTTTTGACAAATAAACAAACATGAAGCAACCTGTTACAACGAAAATCGCTAAGAAACAAAATTATCTATATATACATATCCTATTTTATACTGGTTGTTAGGCAATATGAGAGTCACCACGTGTAGATTCATGCAAGTAAGACTACTTCTACTAGAGGGTGGGAACAAAACGTGATTTCTTATGGGAGCTAGGTGCGCAGTGTTTCAAAAGGTAACTTTTGAATATAATTTTAAGCTACATGAATAATAAAAGAGAAATGTTTTACTTACTATCGAAGCTATTTTTAATTATATTTATGATTTTTGCAATTATCCTGTTTTTTTAAGTAGAAAATAAAGAAAATCTGGCACACGTGCGACACTGGCGGTTAACTAGTATCGAAAGTTTTTGCTTCCCAAACTTTTCACGTCGATCTTCCTAACATATAGTAGAAGTAACCTTAACGCAAGTCACAAGTGCTTCTTACCTCGAGCGTCGCTGTTCTCTCAGCTGTTCTGTCTCGGACGGGGAAAACCAACTGGTCGGCTTTTAGCGCAGAAGTGTTCGTAACGCGATAGAGACCGGACATTGACATCGGCACCCTTTATCACTCTCGCTCTCTCATTCNAGCGCAGAAGTGTTCGTAACGCGATAGAGACCGGACATTGACATCGGCACCCTTTATCACTCTCGCTCTCTCATTCTCTCTCTCTATCTCTCTTTCTCTCATGCAGGCGCAGGCATCTCAACTTTGGTGGTGTCCTTACCAATACAAAATTTCTCCAGCCAACTTCGCCTTCTGCGTGCGCGTAAAAACATTCCCGTAGTCGTGGCAGTGCGCAGGGGGAGAAGATTAGGGGGACATGATTCCCCTCCCAAAGGAAGACTATCCACTCCACACGTCCTCCCACTCCCCAAAGGGGACACTGCCTCCTCCAAAACCATGCGACTATTGTCAGTGTTATCAGATAAAAAATGAACTGGGCTAAAAAAATTTCAATAGACAGAAAGTCACGCACGTATGATAATGAAATGTTATTCGGTTGTGAAAGAACGTGGTCAGACAATCTTCAGTCACCCAGCGAGAAGCTGGTTACGAGAACTCCAAATGTTTCTTGAGTTCGCAATGTCGTTGGACTNACAATCTTCAGTCACCCAGCGAGAAGCTGGTTACGAGAACTCCAAATGTTTCTTGAGTTCGCAATGTCGTTGGACTGTTCCCAGAAAAGTCATTCACGAGCTGTCTAGCTGGAATGCATTTAGCCAGTCTGTTCCGAACCCTGTGTTTNAAAAGTCATTCACGAGCTGTCTAGCTGGAATGCATTTAGCCAGTCTGTTCCGAACCCTGTGTTTGGACAAGATGGGAGACTATGCGCACAGTTCCAACACTGTTTTCATGAACATTGTGATCACGCAACACTTACAGCTCACCTGAAGAAATTATCGCTTAGCTAAGCACTAACCCCAATAAAACACACGAAAGGAATGCAGTTACATCGCCTGTGTAATCTAAAAATATGTAAGTGAGGGACCTTTATCATCACAAATTAATGAAAAAATTCAATTTTTTCAGAAACNTGTGTAATCTAAAAATATGTAAGTGAGGGACCTTTATCATCACAAATTAATGAAAAAATTCAATTTTTTCAGAAACAATGCAAAAAAATTCTGCTTTTTTAATACTTGCCTTTAAAATTCTGTTATATTTGTTGTTAATCAGTAAATAAACAGAGGTGAACAGCAGAATACTATATTTTAAGTAGCAGACACCATATCTTAAGAAATTTATATTCTTCATACGCTACTACCAATAAATAAAAACATGTCAAAAATGGTTATAAACACCGTTNATCTTAAGAAATTTATATTCTTCATACGCTACTACCAATAAATAAAAACATGTCAAAAATGGTTATAAACACCGTTGAAGATACACTGAAGTCGTGTGAAAAGTACTGTAGGTTGGAGCAATTTTTGTTATTGATTTGTATTCGATTGTTTGGAGACTTATCCAAGAAATATTCAAGAAGACGAAGGTAATCGAAAAGTTAGTCATATAAGGGCTGATATAATTGTAAACATTGAAAATCAGAAAAGTGTTTTGACAAGATGTACTGGAAAAAAAAAAGCNATATAAGGGCTGATATAATTGTAAACATTGAAAATCAGAAAAGTGTTTTGACAAGATGTACTGGAAAAAAAAAAGCACAGAGACTGCGACTGGTGCCAAATATATTTAAAACAAAGTTCTTAACTTCTACTACAAGNCTGGAAAAAAAAAAGCACAGAGACTGCGACTGGTGCCAAATATATTTAAAACAAAGTTCTTAACTTCTACTACAAGCATGTCTGCTGTGGAATGTCATTACAGCACTTTTATAAAGGTTGTCTGTAATTTTCAGGGAGTTTCAAGATGTATACTATCTCTTGATATTTGACTCATATAAGAGATGGAGAACCAGTGGTTGGAAATGCATATTTCAGGTGCTACGAGGCCTTGAATGAGACATTCGTGTGAGGAACGTGTGTGTGTTTTGACCAAATCAAAGGTATTGTTTGTTGACAGACGGTGTGCATCCAACACCATCTTCTCAAATTCTTGTGTGTGAAAAATTCGTTGTTTAGCATCCTGGCCAGCTCTCTGTTGCTTGAACGACCCACTCGACCCAGTCTTTCGTAAGTTTCTATCCACGGCGATAAATGTCTTCCAATTCCGGCAATGCCTGTTACGAAACTTTTTCGCTGTACATTCGTGCGCCTTTTATTGCACTTCTTCCTGCTGCACCGAACACCGAGGAATTTGGATCAGTGACTTCCTCGGGAGGAAGGTCTCCGGACGTTTGAGGTAGTGTGGCATTACCATGTAATAGTAGCCGAGTCCGGTTACCGCATTTGACCCTAGAAAGGGTGGATGATGCGTCTCGTATAGCCTCTCACCATTCATGACGACCCAAGGTTCTTCGTGCCACCCTAGATAATGCAGATTAGGCTCTGCCACCCGTGTCCCTATGAGACTCAGTTTATTTGTGACTGGTAAGGGGTGTCTGTCATAATGGCTTGGGCCAACAGTTGGTACAAGGGCCGGATCTCTTGGTGGAGTGTTGGACCACTTGGCATTTAGGCCGTTGGGGGCCAATGCTGGAATATCATGGTGAATAAATTCTAAGGTATGGTAATGTTCAGTGGCCGATGACGACTCTTCCAGCTCGGCTGCATTGCTGGTTCATGCATCTGGTGGCAATGGTTTGAAGGCAATGATGAAAACATGGAAGAAATTTGGATCCTACAGGATGCCAGACCTACGGAATTTGATAAGGACAGAAATTTTCCATTTCAGAGCAGGGGTGGAGTCTCCTGGTCCTGCGTTCCATGGTGGGTCCGGAGCTGTCTCCCACTCCACGCTCGTCGTTAGCCCTCTGTCTTCTGGCTTGCAGTTCAGTGGTGGGATTGCTGGACGGGCAACCCGCCTTTAATGGGTGTAAGACTTATGCCTANGTCTTCTGGCTTGCAGTTCAGTGGTGGGATTGCTGGACGGGCAACCCGCCTTTAATGGGTGTAAGACTTATGCCTATTGAGGCTTTAAAGTTTCCTCAACCACAACCGGAGTGTGCTTGAAGGGTGGGCTGGGCTTGCTTCCTGGTGCTCTAACGGGTGGAAGGGGCTGCCCCTGTTCATCTGGTGCTCGCCATAGGTTGAGCGGTCATTCATTGAAAACCCACCAGTGCCATGGAAAATAAGTGGGAGCATGGGGCTGATCGGTTCGGCCCCACCAAAGTCTCTCTCTGGTGTTCCGATCGCATTGAGGTTGGACTCGTGCTGCCAATATTTATTTCCGCATGCTGGAGAAGGTCTGGAGGGATTCCACCTCTTAAAGAAAGACCGGGCGGTGAGCGGCAACCAGATCCAGTTGTATCTTGGAGACACTAAGGACATGGATAGAACCCTGGCCAGACCACGTGCTTGGTATCTGAGTATGAGGGTCTTAGAATCTTGTGGTAGGGTATTCTCTGCTGTACTAGTGAATCAGGTTGGGGCTTTGGATCTGGTCATCTCAGGTGCTAAGCTGGGATATCTGCGATGAGAGGGTGTTATCCCTTTCCCCCGCCGATTGGGCGGTCATAGCAACGGAATTGCCTTTGTGGCTAAGAGCGCTAGATAAAATTACTAAAGTACGAAGGCTGAGAAGCCCTAACTGTATACACCGTACACTAAATGTATGTCTGCAAGTTCCTGAGACGAATTATGTTCCATCTTAGGCAGCAAGGCATGAAGTGTAAACAGCCACAAATGTCGCTGTGGACACAAGACAGGCGATTTCGTATTGTGTTGCACGCTAACACCACCAACCATCAACGCGGTAGACAATTTTTTGTTATGGAAACTAAAACAGTTTACATACACGTTCCTCACACTTATTACTAGGTGCTGGAAAATTTCGCTAATTCATTTTAGGACAAGCTAGACCTCAAACATATGTACATTACTGCTGTTTTTGTAATTGGATGACAGTTAATTATACACGCCCAGGGGAACTCTGTGCCAATAACATACCTGCAAGGTAACAAACACCGAAACCCGTGCCATCTGATCTGAGGTAAAACTTGCTAAATAATGGAGAAGCAGCCAATGAAGAGAGAGCTAAGGATCGAAAATGCATAGGACTGTAGAGTCTAGCCTAAAGGACGTTCAAAATGCGAAATTGTCCTTTTCTTACTTATTACTCCATGAAGTCCTCGTGGCACCTGAAATATGCATTTTCACCCATTGGTTCCCTATCTTAAAATACTCAGGTTAGTGTCCTTTAACATCTGTGTAATTTTGACCCTTAAGTTCTTAGGCATTCTGTATAGTCTGTATAGTGCGATGCATTGTATTCTCAACTATACAGAATGAGGCCGAACACTGTGGTTAAACTTCAGGAGGAGAATTCTGTGAAGGAACCGATAAAAAATTTCATATCATATGTCCAGAAATGTACAGAAATACTCTAAAATATACAGCAAAATTGCTATTAGAGTAGTGGTACAGTACAGAACTACGTGTTATGCTCCTGAGTCGATGCACCCACACATCTATATAATTTTGATCCTAAAGGTTACAGACATCCTGCATAGTAAGGCCAGACTCTGTGTACAAATTTCAGAAGGTGATTACATTTTTCTCTTTGAAATTACAAAACGAAATAAAAGTATGTATTTAATATCCATTTTTATTTATTAATGTTTAGGAATAATGGAGGTTACTGAGAGTGCTGTTTATGATATCAAGGTGCTCTTGAGAAGCAGAGATATCTTTCAGTTAGCTTCGGAGCTAAATATATACCAACACCATGACACTATGTAAAAAAAATACTAATTACATACCTTGGTGTTGGGTACCTAAAAAACATTTTACGGCAATCATTAAGTAGTATAGTAATAAAATTCTGTATTGCCAAATGAAAGTTAAGTGAATATTTTTGGGTGAAAGAAGATCAAACTTTATGTGTTATCAATATTTAAATGCATATGGGTTTTTAAATATTAATGATGATAACTCATTATTCTAAATTAATCAAACATCATCTACCGATGCTTAAAAAATATATCATTACTATATTTTGAAAATAAGTGGTTCATTAAATGACGAAACTTTAAAATTAATAAATTATCCAAGGTGTGCTATGAAAGACTAACTTTGAGACCTATATTCATCTTCAACAAAATTTAATAAAATATTAATCAAAGGAATTGTGCGTTGAGTATTAACACGATGATAAAAAAAACAAATAATGCTTTTAAAGTTTAGGAAAACATTTAAAGTAAGAATTTAGTTATGATAGTAATAATCCAGATATAATTTTGTAATTTAAACAAGGTGTTCATGAATATCAAAAGAGACCATAAACTACAAGTCCATATATTTCAAAGGATAAAATATTATGTCACACTTATTTTACAACACTACCAAATAAAATTAATGGAAGCTCATCAAGATATAGGAAACCGTGGTATAACAAAGATGATCAAACAACAGATAATAAAATTAGTTTGATAGCTGTTTGGGTTTATAACATTGGTCATTCTTTAGGTTTACAACATATATATGATATTGGATATACTATCAACACATTAGGGAATTTCCTTCCCCCTCATGTTTTTTGTGTGGACAGTGTTCTGAAGTGTTGTTAATTGTGAAGATGACTTAAGTTGTTGGGGCCATGGGACAGGCGAAAAGCATTTATTTGTTCTCGGCTATTTTTTGTGAGTATGCCTATGTTTATTTGAATAACGTTTTTGTTCTCGTTATCTAGCTTGAATGAACAAATGTATATTACTAACTCTGTTTTAAACTGGAAAGTTAAAATTTGAAATTTAATCCGTTACTCAGTTCGTGCGTGAGTATTCTATGGAACATGACAGCTACGGTGTGATGGCTCTAGAACGGACTCCGGCAACACGCAAACGAAGTCGGTCTTAAGCGAGGGAGGAATAATAAAGGAAAAGAAATGCGCACTTTATAGCTGATATGAGCCACGTGACCCTTCAGTAGCATACCTGGAGTGACCTAATGGTACATTTGTGGTTGGACAGAGTTTCTGGTGCGAGGACCTGGCCTCCATGCCTGAGAGTTTGGATGGCTTTACGGCTGCCTGGGAATGCGTATGCCGACGGCTACGCGTCCCTTGCGGTCACCCTGCCAAGTATTGTACAAACCCGAAACTGTTGAGCCATGGAGATCAGAAGAACGGCGGATTGTTGCCAGCGCAGTAGTGCCGTCGGTGCACAGGTGGGTCTAATACACGGCAGAAAACAGCGTCCACTGAGGGAAGTCCCTCATGCGTGGGGAACATAGTCGGTTCACTTTTTAAATCAAACCTTTGAATAATCACAAGATGCATTGTTGTTTCCTAAATACGCCATGTATCACAGGAGTTTTATACTTATATTGACATAAAAGTATCTTACTTTTGGTTAAATTGAACGTTCACTTATATTATATTAATTAATTATAATATTTAATTTATATTTGAATAAATCTAAAGAGAAAATAGATATGTTGATAATATAATAAAATTGAGTTGTCCCTTTGGTGTAATTTTCTAGATTGAATAAGCTTTCTTTGCATACGGCGGAGGAATAGCCTGAAAGTAGAACTTTGTCAGGGCTTCAAACAGAAAAGTTGGAAGTAACTGTAAGTAGAATGATTACGGCGAGTCTGGGGCAAGGGCGTGGGTTGATTAAGACACTTGGGAAGCATTTTTCATTAAAGGCTGTTCACGAAAAAGTGAACATATTTTAAGGTCGTGCTTAAAAGGTTCTTTCAGCTTATTTGTATATTTTTGCCCATTTTTTTTCAAATAAAAATTTTTATGTGACTGAAAAGCACAGTGTATTAATTTTATAGTTTTCAACAGTTAACGTCTGGGGCCACAATATAATATAATTTTCTGGTTATTACGCTCACTTTACCACGAACAGCCCATACGTGTTTATTGGAGAAACAGCAACAATCACTATCCATTAGAACAACAATTAAAAATGTTTGTTGTGATCCCGGTATACAAATACTTAGTCTCTGTACAAGTAGGCGAACATTAAAACAGCACTGAAAACGTAATGTGGCGTGAGTGGAATGCAAACATCTGGAGCAGTTTGCCACTCGGCAGGCAATTGCGAACCAGAAAAAAGTTTTGGAGTCTGCTAGGTCCATAAATTAATTACAAGCCTAACCTCCGGAAACATGGGTCGTTTGCAGGAGTCTTAATTGAATTGTGGTTTCAAAAAATAATCAGTGTAAAGCCGGAATTACAATATCATGTGAAAGAAGTGTGTTGCGTCTCCATGGAACTTGACGTCCGGTCACAAACATGGTCTACAAGAGAATAATTACACCGAGCACACATACTTTTCCTTCCTAAGAGCGCGAGCCGAAAGTAAACTTTAAGTTTTGTTTTTAATACAGTTTTCTAAATCTCTGGAACGTCAGCAAAAATCATAGGAGACTATGCAGAATCCTACCTCAAACTATTTACTTCAAATCTGCTACAGCTTACAAAGGGAATAACTACGAATAGAATAAACAAGTATAATTTACGTGCAAGCGTAATGTAAATCTTGTATCATGTAAAGAGGGCAAAACCCAAGACAAAATAACTCTTTGAAAAAATTTATTTAGAATGAGCCAAAACTGTGCTAGTTTTTTTTGTATGTGCGTATACGTCTCTAATTTCCCCAAAAATTCTGAGAAAAATGCCTTGTAAATATGATTGAAGCTAAAATTATTATTAATTGCATGATATTCTGCCAACTGCAATCCAGAATATAATTGAAATAAATGTAGCGAGGGACATGTGCCACATTTGCAATGCAATTCTCTGTGTCTGACTACCAATAAACATCTGAGAGGGGCCGCGGTGGCTGAGCGGTTAGCCTGCCGGGTTTCTATCCCCGGCTGGGTCAATCCCGGATTTTTGCATGTGGAAATCGTGCCGGACGATGCCGCTGGTTGGCGGGTTTTCTCAGGGATCTCCCGTTTCCCCCGACCTTTCATTCTGGCTCTGCTCCATACTCAATACCTCAATCACCCTCATCGGCTCTAAAGACCTCGTTGTTAAGAGCCGCCAAATCTCTTCACTCACTCACTCACTCGTTCACTCACAATCTGAGTTGGGAACACGTTAAATGCAAAACACTTCTGTCGCATGTGGCTTTGTAATGGCTGGTGTTTAATTAATGAATCTTGTCACGTTGGCGGAAGTGGTTTCTGGTTCACTAAATACAGTTGGCACCATCTTGTGCCGCGGTTATGCTTGCTCGTAAAGAGCGCTGGTCACCCATGCGCTTCGTGAACTTTATTACGCATCTTTCGGTGCGGCGTATTCGTGTGTGAGGATTAGGACAGAGGAGCTAATAACAACGAAAATAAAGGTGTAATTACTACTATATTTGCAGCACATCTCAGAACAACCTCATGAAACAGCAGATCGAATGTGTTTCACTCTACCTCAGAACAAATTGTCTTCAGTTTTCTGGATATGAAAGTTGTATGTGATGTGTGGGATGTTTAAACAAAATTTTTCCATTCATATTTTGTATGAGTACACAAGGTTCTAAATTCAACACAAGAAATTCTCAGACCTAAACTACACATGAAAAAACATGCGCTCATAATAGTAAAACAAAATACGCATAATACTACAACATACATTTCCGTTTTGAGTGTCGTTTCTAGCTTCTGGTCTCTTAAGTACATCATAATTACATCGNCAACATACATTTCCGTTTTGAGTGTCGTTTCTAGCTTCTGGTCTCTTAAGTACATCATAATTACATCGTTACATTGTTGCTTGTATAAGTTTCCCAATGCCGAGCTATAGATAACCGCCACAGCACCTGGGTTAAATGCAGTT
>NQII01009073.1:0-12784 GCA_002778355.1 Clitarchus hookeri
CATTTATTATTCGTCAAATAAAAGGGGGATTGATATGAAATTCGAGGTCATAGCTAATCTCAGCTAATCTGGTTAGCTGTCGCCAACAGAACGATTTTGAGGACATTTATTACAACGACAAGTGGCAAAGAATACTTTTTATCATACCGTTACGCGCTTGCTACTTCGCATCCTGCGCGAGCGAGTTGAAGTGAAGGACAGGAGTTATATGATAGTGGCGGCAGCAAGTTTAGGATTGAATGAACAGGCGAGTGATAGATCCTTAGCCGCGTATTTGTTTCANATAGTGGCGGCAGCAAGTTTAGGATTGAATGAACAGGCGAGTGATAGATCCTTAGCCGCGTATTTGTTTCAGAAAGCGAGCTGACACAATAATCCTTTTGCAACTCGCACTGTTATTCCTGGGTGTATTGGGTTTATGCGTCTCTCTGTGGAATGTTATAGTTGTTTACTGCCCTAGATTGTGTCCGCATGACTCGCAGTGAGTTAAACTTTCAAGATCAAGGCCAGTGGAGTAGAAATTGTGTGACGGGGCTCCCGGCCGGGAGTAGATGAAAGAATGATTGGCTGAGTTCAGAGCGATAGATGACGAGCGGCGTGAGAAGTGACAAGCGGAAGGGAAACCTGCGACTGCGAGTATCAAGCAGTGAAGAGTGCGGCTGGCATTTTGGACTATTTGACTGGATGCGTGAGTGAAAGACATTACAAATGGTGGCAACAGATAGACTTAACATGTGTTCATAACGCGTGTGAGTTAATTTAATAAAATTAAAAAGACATTAAATACGTTAATTAGAGAAAATAAAGACCTTAAATATTGCGCTATTTGAAAAATAAAAAGAGTTATAGTGGAAACAGAGGGATATATACTTTAATACTGTAATAATTGCTCTGTGAATAAATTAGAATCTANAAAAGAGTTATAGTGGAAACAGAGGGATATATACTTTAATACTGTAATAATTGCTCTGTGAATAAATTAGAATCTAAATCTAGTTATTTCATTATTATTATTATTATTAAGACCTCAATTCCTCACGAACTCAGATACGCCCCGCAGTCGTCCCATGTAACAATACATATTTCTGAAGCAAGTATTTTATCTTATACATTCCTTTAGCATAATGTCTACCATTGCGAAAAAATATACAAATTAAGAGCCTCAAAAATATAAACATAACTGCCACCACAACAGCTAAATTTGTGCTTAAAATCTTAAAAAAAAANAAATTAAGAGCCTCAAAAATATAAACATAACTGCCACCACAACAGCTAAATTTGTGCTTAAAATCTTAAAAAAAAAAAATTTTGACATGATAATTTTAATTTTTTTAATGCCTTCAAAAACACCAGCTTATTTTAGTTTACTTATTTAGCGTTAATTCGTGTTTTCATGCGCTGNAAATTAAGAGCCTCAAAAATATAAACATAACTGCCACCACAACAGCTAAATTTGTGCTTAAAATCTTAAAAAAAATAATTTTTGACATGATAATTTTCATTTTTTTAATGCCTTCAAAAACACCAGCTTATTTTAGTTTACTTATTTAGCGTTAATTCGTGTTTTCATGCGCTGTTAAGAAATTAAAGAGTGGATCATAAACAAATTAGGTTTGTGCCTTATCATATTTTCATGTGAAGTGCACTTCAGTTGAACGAGAAAGCAAATACAAACAGAAAAAAGAGAACTTTGACAACTTTATTTCGATAAACGACCGGTACTCGTTAATTGCAGAATTTATCGAAACCATAACCACCTCGATAGATTCATCACAATTATAAACATCTCCATTGCTGTAACTACAAGTACAAAATCATCTGGAATCCATTGAAATAATGTAAAGCACTCAAGCGTCATCAGTGATAACAGTATCAGTTGAAGTATTATCTGTTAATTGCTATTCAAAATAGATCAACGACGGACAGAGCATACCGAAGAAATAAGTTCATCCCCTCGCCTAAAAACAACAGAGAATCAGGCAGGAATATGCAAGAATTATTAAAACAACTAATTCCGCTAATTTTCGAGTGTTTCTTTCCCAGTCTAGGGGATTAAATTTAGGAAAATACGTTAATCTNAAACAACTAATTCCGCTAATTTTCGAGTGTTTCTTTCCCAGTCTAGGGGATTAAATTTAGGAAAATACGTTAATCTAGTCCCATTGCTTTCATTCAAACCTGAATACGGTGACAGCAACAACTCTGAAATATTGAGCGAATTAAGCAGGACCGTGAAAGTATTCTCTCAAGACAATCAATTATGTCTCCCATTTTTTATAAGACGCCAAATGTAGATTCAAACACGCTTAATCACAGTGTCACATTTTGAAAATGCGTCTTGTAAATTTTGTTAGCAATTAAAATAGCGTGCTTAGTTGAAAGTTTGGAAATACTTTAAACAATTTTATATATTTGAAGAACTTCCTGTCTCTGCAGTGCATTAACCTCTACAGTTGTAGTNTGGAAATACTTTAAACAATTTTATATATTTGAAGAACTTCCTGTCTCTGCAGTGCATTAACCTCTACAGTTGTAGTTTTATATACAATAAACTTTTACACAGAACTTGATTATCAATAGATGCGAAATACGCACCATCTCCCATCATTGGCGTGGAGTGGACTATCATAATGCGCAAGACTGTTTGCCTGTCAGGCGTCCCTAACAGCAAAACCAATTACTTAGTTCTGGTTATCTATCATGTTTATATGATTCAGACACTCCCTGAAGAGCGTCCGCTCTTCGAAAGGGACATCAGCTGCACTGACATTTGTAGATATAACAGATCAATGAAACAGACCAGCAGATAATGCCGACTGCAAAACTCGGTCCATGAATGTGAACGACGTCACATGAATTACGCTAATTTGAATTACAATTTGCGCACCAAAAAATAACACCTGAATTTAAAAGAAGTGTTATTCTTGTGATGGATTGTTACTCAAACAGTGGCTCGCCATTCTCTGGAAGCGGTAGACAGTGTGTGAGGAGCCCGCGCAGTGATTTAAGTTTTATCTCCATTGCGTTACATTCTGTTGAAAATTGGAATAATATGAACTTTTAACTTTAAAATACCACTATTACTCCGTAGCGCATAATTTGTAATATAAAAATCAAACAAAATTAAAAGATAAATAAATGCATCCATAGGAAAATAACAAAAATTTTACTCTAATTATAAAATATCTCGTAGTATTTGGCATTGATATATTTTTTAATGCATTCTGGAACTTTAATTTAGTTTATGTTGTCGCGTGCTGGTTTAGGGATTATAGCACGACATTGGCTCACATCCATCACCCCCTCACACCCCCCCCCGCCTAGCGCACTTCGCTGGCGCCTACGAGACGGCACGTGGGACCACAGGCAGGTGGAAAATTTCGGTACACGTGGAGCTGAAGCGTAGGCCTTCCCCTCCCACCCCCCTTCATCTTCGTACGCCCCTACCCGCCGGGAGATCTGTTGAGAGTGCAGGGCTTTCTTGAGTCATCAGCAAATAATCCGGTGTAGTTCGCCTGAACGCAGTAAATACGCACCGCGGCAGAAATACCTGACGAGATGTATTAGTGCCGAGGTATTACCCCCGCCCCGCCCCTCCAAACCTTCAGATACGAGGACACGTGTGTTGGACGGCTTGTTAGGCGTTCTTCCACTTCACCCCTCTTACCCCCTTCCCTCCCCTAAAATGCGCCACGTGCCGCCGATTCAGGGCAGCGGCTGGCGTGTATAAAAACCCCTTTCCAAGAATAGGAGGGAGTCAGTAATATCGGGTACGTCAGGCAGTCATATCGGGGCAGTTGTTAGTTCATCTTCACCGCCGAGAGACGTCAGTTCGAGCAGAGAGTAAGTCAGTACAACAGTTACTAAGGCCGGGATATCGGAACCCGACCACGTCCGTCAGCCGCATCATTAAGGTGTCAGTCATATAAAAACAGTTGATCATCACCGGACCAAGGAAAGAGTTGCGGGAGTACGAGTCCGAACAGCAGTCCAGGGAGACGCAGCACCGGCGGGCCTGCTTCCAAGGCCTACCACTTCGCTGGAACTCATTCCCAGATGACAGCCCACCCACACTCACCGAGAGTTAAGTATAAAATTCGTCGCCCAAAGAAGCCCCACTCAACCACGAATTCGCCCCGTAAATGCGAGTAACCGAACTAGCACAGTACCGCACCTCTCAAGTGTTGATGTTGTGTATTTGTGAATATATACGAGACAATATATTCGTACTTCAAAATACAACAGTAATAGTCTACCTCATTACCAAACCTGCAACTTCCAAACACCATATAGTTGGTGCCTGGGGACATTAACTCTGACCATATAAGCCGCCATGTCTTCTACAGTGGCGGTACATGCGTCAATGTAAAACAAGTAAGAAGATCGTCCTCAATAAATAGTAAATTCTTTAAAAAAAATGTTGTATTCATTGTTGTATAAAATTCGAGCTAGCAGATGCAAGAATTCACGAAGATGATGAGAAATGGTATCTCAACTGTTAACTATACAGGCTATTTTAAAATTCTCTGAAGACATGCAGATTCCTATTCATCACTTTTGAATTTTAATTGTAATAGTTGCTTTGTAGATACCTCAGTTAACTTGTAATAAATTTGTGAACTTAGCTCTATTTTCTGCGGAGCTCATACAGAAAAGGTTTTGAGAAGGTAATTCAAAACAAACTTCTATCACAAAAAAATATTATTACTGATTTGACTACGGCTTGATTAAAAGTGGCCGGATACTAACTTCGATGTTGTTCTAATGTCAAGGAAGGATTTTTACTGTGAAGTCAGTGCAAAATATTCCAAAGTTTTCCTCTTTAGCTATTGATACTAAAAATGGTAATTTTAATAGGAAAAATGTTTTTTGTTTTGGGCAAAGGAAAAGTTATTTTCCAATCCTGTTAACTTATCAGTATTTAGTCCTTTAAAGTGGGTAAAATAATCATCAAATTATCGATGTTGAAACAACATTTACTTCTGTGAGTTGTAGCAATTCAGCAAGGTAGGGGCTTGGCTGAAAACCGAAATAACAACAGCTCTGATATAAGTTCGGAAAAACGGAAAATAATTGTTCCGCGCTCTGCTTCGCATCCCACACGAGTGAGAGGAAGTGAAGAACAGCAGTTGTATGTTAGCGGCGGCAGCAAGTCAAAGGACTGATTTGAATGAACAGGCGAGCGACAGGCCGGTGGCTGCGTATCTGTTACAGAAAGCGAACCGACACGATTACGTTTTTTTTTTGTGGCGTGCGCTGCTGACGCAGGTTTTAGTTATTTCTGCGTTTATTTGAAGAATGCTCTGGATTACTGACCTCGTTCTCTCAGCATGTCTGTAGGTGCATTGAACCTTCCAGATGGTCAGGGCGAACGCTATGTAAGTGTGACATGCCACCGAGCTGTGCAGTTGTCGAGTGAATATATAGTTGATTTCCGAGCGATGTAAGGAGCAGCGATAGAACAGACCAGCGGAAGGGAAATCTGCGACTTCGAGTGTATCAAGCAGTGAAGAGTACAGCTAGCAGGATGGACTATTGGACTAGATGCGTGAACGAAAGACATTACAGATGGTGATAACAGATAGACTGAACACGTGTTAATGATGAGTTCGATTTTATTGACTGTAACCAAACCGAGACAATTAGGTAGAACGTTAATTGGAGTTGAAATTGACATTAAATATTTCGCTCACTGGTAAATAAAAAGAGTATTAGTGGAGACAGATAATTTAGTGCTGTAAATTATATCTCTGTAAATGAATTGGAATTCATATTAATTTTTTTCATTTTTATTAGGACCTCCACCTTTCCTGGATTCAGGTACGCCCATGTTCATGGGTGTCAATTTAACAACAATATGTTTAAAATTGTGCCCGAGAAAGCGTCAGTGTGTAGTAACACATTTGTATAGGTTGTTCGTGGTTAATTCAGCACTTGTGAAATCAACCTTGGAAAAATGTCACTTCCCTACTCGATTATACAGGATGAATTACGAGCAGTTACCGTCACTCACATTTCTCCCCCCACCCCCCTATTGTGGTGCAAAATATGTTATGTCATGTCCATGTGGGTTCTTTTGCCAATAATTACAGTGTAAATCGACACATTGGAAATTTCTACATTATTGCGAATGGGGATGGACGAAGGATATTGTTTACCAAAGGACTGCACAAACACGTGAGGAACTACTTGCGCGTATCATGCANAACAACTAATTCCGCTAATTTTCGAGTGTTTCTTTCCCAGTCTAGGGGATTAAATTTAGGAAAATACGTTAATCTTGTCCCATTGCTTTCATTCAAACCGGAATACGGTGATAGCAACAACTCTGAAATATTGAGCGAATTAAGCAGGACCGTGAAAGTATTCTCTCAAGACAATCAATTATGTCTCCCATTTTTTATAAGACGCCAAATGTAGATTCAAACACGCTTAATCACAGTGTGACATTTTGAAAATGCGTCTTGTAAATTTTGTTAGCAATTAAAATAGCGTGCTTAGTTGAAAGTGTGGAAATACTTTAAACAATTTTATATATTTGAAGAACTTCCTGTCTCTGCAGTGCATTAACCTCTACAGTTGTAGTTTTATATACAATAAACTTTTACACAGAACTTGATTATCAATAGATGCGAAATACGCACCATCTCCCATCATTGGCGTGGAGTGGACTATCATAATGCGCAAGACTGTTTGCCTGTCAGGCGTCCCTAACAGCAAAACCAATTACTTAGTTCTGGTTATCTATCATGTTTATATGATTCAGACACTCCCTGAAGAGCGTCCGCTCTTCGAAAGGGACATCAGCTGCACTGACATTTGTAGATATAACAGATCAATGAAACAGACCAGCAGATAATGCCGACTGCAAAACTCGGTCCATGAATGTGAACGACGTCACATGAATTACGCTAATTTGAATTACAATTTGCGCACCAAAAAATAACACCTGAATTTAAAAGAAGTGTTATTCTTGTGATGGATTGTTACTCAAACAGTGGCTCGCCATTCTCTGGAAGCGGTAGACAGTGTGTGAGGAGCCCGCGCAGTGATTTAAGTTTTATCTCCATTGCGTTACATTCTGTTGAAAATTGGAATAATATGAACTTTTAACTTTAAAATACCACTATTACTCCGTAGCGCATAATTTGTAATATAAAAATCAAACAAAATTAAAAGATAAATAAATGCATCCATAGGAAAATAACAAAAATTTTACTCTAATTATAAAATATCTCGTAGTATTTGGCATTGATATATTTTTTAATGCATTCTGGAACTTTAATTTAGTTTATGTTGTCGCGTGCTGGTTTAGGGATTATAGCACGACATTGGCTCACATCCATCACCCCCTCACACCCCCCCCCGCCTAGCGCACTTCGCTGGCGCCTACGAGACGGCACGTGGGACCACAGGCAGGTGGAAAATTTCGGTACACGTGGAGCTGAAGCGTAGGCCTTCCCCTCCCACCCCCCTTCATCTTCGTACGCCCCTACCCGCCGGGAGATCTGTTGAGAGTGCAGGGCTTTCTTGAGTCATCAGCAAATAATCCGGTGTAGTTCGCCTGAACGCAGTAAATACGCACCGCGGCAGAAATACCTGACGAGATGTATTAGTGCCGAGGTATTACCCCCGCCCCGCCCCTCCAAACCTTCAGATACGAGGACACGTGTGTTGGACGGCTTGTTAGGCGTTCTTCCACTTCACCCCTCTTACCCCCTTCCCTCCCCTAAAATGCGCCACGTGCCGCCGATTCAGGGCAGCGGCTGGCGTGTATAAAAACCCCTTTCCAAGAATAGGAGGGAGTCAGTAATATCGGGTACGTCAGGCAGTCATATCGGGGCAGTTGTTAGTTCATCTTCACCGCCGAGAGACGTCAGTTCGAGCAGAGAGTAAGTCAGTACAACAGTTACTAAGGCCGGGATATCGGAACCCGACCACGTCCGTCAGCCGCATCATTAAGGTGTCAGTCATATAAAAACAGTTGATCATCACCGGACCAAGGAAAGAGTTGCGGGAGTACGAGTCCGAACAGCAGTCCAGGGAGACGCAGCACCGGCGGGCCTGCTTCCAAGGCCTACCACTTCGCTGGAACTCATTCCCAGATGACAGCCCACCCACACTCACCGAGAGTTAAGTATAAAATTCGTCGCCCAAAGAAGCCCCACTCAACCACGAATTCGCCCCGTAAATGCGAGTAACCGAACTAGCACAGTACCGCACCTCTCAAGTGTTGATGTTGTGTATTTGTGAATATATACGAGACAATATATTCGTACTTCAAAATACAACAGTAATAGTCTACCTCATTACCAAACCTGCAACTTCCAAACACCATATAGTTGGTGCCTGGGGACATTAACTCTGACCATATAAGCCGCCATGTCTTCTACAGTGGCGGTACATGCGTCAATGTAAAACAAGTAAGAAGATCGTCCTCAATAAATAGTAAATTCTTTAAAAAAAATGTTGTATTCATTGTTGTATAAAATTCGAGCTAGCAGATGCAAGAATTCACGAAGATGATGAGAAATGGTATCTCAACTGTTAACTATACAGGCTATTTTAAAATTCTCTGAAGACATGCAGATTCCTATTCATCACTTTTGAATTTTAATTGTAATAGTTGCTTTGTAGATACCTCAGTTAACTTGTAATAAATTTGTGAACTTAGCTCTATTTTCTGCGGAGCTCATACAGAAAAGGTTTTGAGAAGGTAATTCAAAACAAACTTCTATCACAAAAAAATATTATTACTGATTTGACTACGGCTTGATTAAAAGTGGCCGGATACTAACTTCGATGTTGTTCTAATGTCAAGGAAGGATTTTTACTGTGAAGTCAGTGCAAAATATTCCAAAGTTTTCCTCTTTAGCTATTGATACTAAAAATGGTAATTTTAATAGGAAAAATGTTTTTTGTTTTGGGCAAAGGAAAAGTTATTTTCCAATCCTGTTAACTTATCAGTATTTAGTCCTTTAAAGTGGGTAAAATAATCATCAAATTATCGATGTTGAAACAACATTTACTTCTGTGAGTTGTAGCAATTCAGCAAGGTAGGGGCTTGGCTGAAAACCGAAATAACAACAGCTCTGATATAAGTTCGGAAAAACGGAAAATAATTGTTCCGCGCTCTGCTTCGCATCCCACACGAGTGAGAGGAAGTGAAGAACAGCAGTTGTATGTTAGCGGCGGCAGCAAGTCAAAGGACTGATTTGAATGAACAGGCGAGCGACAGGCCGGTGGCTGCGTATCTGTTACAGAAAGCGAACCGACACGATTACGTTTTTTTTTTGTGGCGTGCGCTGCTGACGCAGGTTTTAGTTATTTCTGCGTTTATTTGAAGAATGCTCTGGATTACTGACCTCGTTCTCTCAGCATGTCTGTAGGTGCATTGAACCTTCCAGATGGTCAGGGCGAACGCTATGTAAGTGTGACATGCCACCGAGCTGTGCAGTTGTCGAGTGAATATATAGTTGATTTCCGAGCGATGTAAGGAGCAGCGATAGAACAGACCAGCGGAAGGGAAATCTGCGACTTCGAGTGTATCAAGCAGTGAAGAGTACAGCTAGCAGGATGGACTATTGGACTAGATGCGTGAACGAAAGACATTACAGATGGTGATAACAGATAGACTGAACACGTGTTAATGATGACATCGATTTTATTGACTGTAACCAAACCGAGACAATTAGGTAGAACGTTAATTGGAGTTGAAATTGGCATTAAATATTTCGCTCACTGGTAAATAAAAAGAGTATTAGTGGAGACAGATAATTTAGTGCTGTAAATTATATCTCTGTAAATGAATTGGAATTCATATTAATTTTTTTCATTTTTATTAGGACCTCCACCTTTCCTGGATTCAGGTACGCCCATGTTCATGGGTGTCAATTTAACAACAATATGTTTAAAATTGTGCCCGAGAAAGCGTCAGTGTGTAGTAACACATTTGTATAGGTTGTTCGTGGTTAATTCAGCACTTGTGAAATCAACCTTGGAAAAATGTCACTTCCCTACTCGATTATACAGGATGAATTACGAGCAGTTACCGTCACTCACATTTCTCCCCCCACCCCCCTATTGTGGTGCAAAATATGTTATGTCATGTCCATGTGGGTTCTTTTCCCAATAATTACAGTGTAAATCGACAAATTGGAAATTTCTACATTATTGCGAATGGGGATGGATGAAGGATATTGTTTACCAAAGGACTGCACAAACACGCGAGGAACTACTTGCGCGTATCATGCATGCCGCTACAGAAATCAAAGACAGCCGCGTGCAGCTGCGTAGAGCAACACATGCGGCCAAGTGTACGGAAGTAGACTGAAACATTTTTGAACTTGTTTTGTAAGCTTGGCAGACGCATTCATGTGATACTCAACTGTAAACAAAATGATCTGATAATACATCACTGTATTTACTTATGAAAGGGTTATTATTGTATTGGTAATTTTTCAAATAATTCGAATTACTCTGTAAATATTGGGAATAGGACCCACATAAACATGACATATATTGCTCCATATGACGTAAGAGGCGGTAACACCTCGTGAATCATCCTGTATCGTAACGGACTCACTGCCTCGCAAGCCTCCAAAGAAGATGGTTAATGACGGAGAGAAAGTAATTATATGTCTTACTGTTGAATTCAAAGCGATAGGTAAATATTTGCCAATACTGAAATAATTTATTTTGCTTTTGGTTTCTTAATTCACATATACATTAGAATTAGTGCATTTTGGAAGATGTTTTTGACTCAAATAATCTTACATTTTACTCCAGACTTTCCCTTAGACTCACATAAAAAAGTTGTTACTGATGAGCATTGTCAGTAATTAAATATCATATATTGATTTTGCTTATGTCACAGTATATTGGTACAATATACTGTGGAATTATTCCAGCCAGTATTTCATAGATTATCCCAACCAATTGTGAGGGAGGAAAAAACGTATTTATTTACAAGCAGTTCCTGTTTTCATACTGGTCAGCGGTTGCCATGCCAATAATCTTCCTCAATATAGTCCTCATCTATGTAGTGTTGCGTCATGTTGGATACACAATGTAAATCGTAGTAAATTTTATAATTTAAAACAAAACCAAAAAAACTTACTGAACAGCTTCAGCAAATGGATTGAAATATACCTCAGTCGAGTTTACCAAATGGAATAAATTGAACAAGATGGAAGCTGAATAAAGTAAAAAAATAGGCGTAGCGAGTGAGGGAAGAGATTTGGGCGTATTTTAACATCGCGGTCTTGAGAGCTGGTCAGGGTCAAGCGAAGTGAGCGTGGAGCAGCGCCGGAACGAAAGGGCGGGTGAAACGGAAAACCCCCGAGAAAACCTACCGACCAGCAGCACCGTCCGGCACAAATCCCACATGCGGGAATCCGTGAGCGGCTCCGCCGGGAATCGAACCCAGCTCGCCAAGGTGGAATGCGAGTATTATAAACACCTCCGCCATGTGTAGAGATCAAAGCGTTCATATTTTATAAATAACAGCATCTTAAGTTTTAATATTTTTTATTATTTCTTTGATTGTTGTAACATTCTGGTTGTTGATACTTTTTTAACCTTTCGAAATAGTTGTTAAAATTAATTCCATGAATAGTGTTTGCTGTTATAACAATGATCAAACCACATCCTATATGGACATTGTTCACCCATCACATTCAAGTTCCCAGTTCTTAAACTAACAGAAGCATTTGAAAAACCTGTCAGCATTAACAAGTCCAGCAAGCAGAATAACTAACACACCTAAAGAAAATCATTGACAAGCTTGAAAGTTATAATCTGCAATAGTTGAAATCTCTTTCTCACTTTTATGCTGTATTTGACAAACTTAATATCTTAACATTATTTAAGAGTTCAAGATGATTAACTGAGTAAACGCTCATACGCTGATTTAGGGTTATCATACAGACACTCAGATTCTATATGGATCCAATAAGCTACACACCAAGCAGGTTGCAGAATAAATGCCAACCATTTCATTTAAAGATCTTAATCGACTCGTTGGGAAGCAGCAGAGCTGGTTGAACTCCGCCACCTTCAGCTAAACGCAAGGCAATGCTGTACCCACCTAGCTTCGGTTATACACTGAAGAGCCAAAAAAACTGGTATAGGCGTGAGTATGCAAACAACAGAGGTATGGAACCAATCAGAGTACCGCGATGCGGTCGCCAGCTAGATCGATTACTGCTGCTACAATGGCAGGTAATCAANGTATGGAACCAATCAGAGTACCGCGATGCGGTCGCCAGCTAGATCGATTACTGCTGCTACAATGGCAGGTAATCAAGATTTAAGTGAGTTTGAGCGTGGTGTTATAGTCGGCCAACGAGTGATGGGACATAGCATCTCCGAGATAGCGATTACATTTGGAGGTTCGCGTACGACCATTTCACGAGTGTACCGTGAATATCGGGGATCCGATAAAACATCACATCTTTGACATCGCTGCGGCNGCGTACGACCATTTCACGAGTGTACCGTGAATATCGGGGATCCGATAAAACATCACATCTTTGACATCGCTGCGGCCGAGAAAAGATCGTGAAAGAACGGGACAAACGACGACTGACCAGAATCATTAAACGTGACAGACGTTCAACCCTTTCTCAAATTGGCGCAGATTGGATTTGTGGACTGCCCTGCAGGATTCATGGTGTGATTACATCCTGCATACCTTCAGACATTAGTCGAGTCCATGCCACGTCGTCTTGCGGCACTTCTGCGTGATCGGGGGCCCTACACAATATTAGGCAGGTGAACCAGG
>NQII01009073.1:13718-58591 GCA_002778355.1 Clitarchus hookeri
GAGTAGTCGAGTGTTATAAAGCCAGTAGCGGTGAAGGTCACATCCCTGCTACGTACTTGGCTCACCAACATCCTCAGCTGATCCTTGTCATCCTCACTCAGGTCTTTGGTCAGAAGCAACTCGTTGGCGATGCGCACAGTGTCTAGAGACGCCGCCAAGTCCAGCGTTACTGAACTCGGCAGTCACCAATGATTTTGCGAAGTTAAGCAACACCCCCGAAATATTCGAAACTAGAGATTTGTAGTTATATATTTGATCATTTTCAGTGCGCATTTCATTTGCTACGTAAATACCAAGTCAGACACATTTTTATGGTTTGCACAAATGTATTAAATATAATGAGAAGCGCCAGCAATCCGTACATGAAATTGACTGTTGATGTCGCATCAGTGAGTTGGTGATGAATTAATGCCAGATGGTGAACTTGAAAATCACTGTCACGAAATGAATATTTGGTTTTCTCGAACAGCCAGGTTCTACATTTTTAAGTTCTAGTTTGACCACACTTACGTTGCTTCCTTCTCCTTTCGTAGGTTTCAAATTATTGGTCGCTAAAATGGTGATGATAATATTATGAAATATTTCTTCTAGGATGTGGTTCAAATGATCAAACTTTAACTCTATTATTTTTATGATAATTGCATGTTGTACACAGAGTGTTAAATGAACTAAAATGCCTGTTCACCTGAAAAATTGCTGTGTAAACACGGCTAATTCTATCACTGTAAACACAACATAACCATATACCACAATGATGATTTTCATAAATACGAACATAATTAACCTCTTGTGATAGATTATATCACCATTTAAAAGATTACTGTCAACAGATTTATTCTTTGTTTTTAGTATTTTGATGTTCGAGTAGTTAAAAGTTGTGTTAACAATAATAATAATAACTGTTGTTCGACAATTCAGAACGATATGTAAAACTGACATTACTATTTTCAAGCTTGGAAATGAAAATAATAACGTTACTTTTTATTATGTCTTCTGCGTACCCATTAATAAGTACTACAGCAAGGAAACTGCTATTAATTTCCGCGGGAACAAAATACTCAACATTTTTCAATTTACATCCACAAGATGTTATAAGTCTGAAAGGTGAAAGGCCAGCAGTTTTTTAAATATAAAGTACAGGTCGTATTATCAGGCAGAAACTTTCCTGATTTCGAATCTCAGAGTATGTTTAATAAAATACTCTTAAGAAGTGTAAACGAAATCTATTTGCTAGAATTTGTCACGAATTCTAGGAGACAGTGCTTGTAAACATTCATATATGTGGCATTGTTAAAAGTACTTTTGTTAAAAGGCAGCTCATCGAATTTACGAGAGTCAATACAGAGGATTAATATCCCAGGACTTCAGTGGATAGAGTGAACTTATTCTACACTTATAATTCACAATAACAATTAAAGTCCCAAACAGGTGTTACGGAATTACAATCCAACAAGCTTCAATATCAGTGTGAATACTACAGAAAATGTATGGAAATTGTGCTTAGCTCTCAACTGGTGTAGGAGATTTTTCCCATAGTATGACGTGCGTCACAAAAATCAATATTTTTTCTGCGACCCCAGGGTTGTAAATACGATCCAAAAAATGTTTTTTGTCAATATATGTTATGCTTTTAACATAGAACAAGCAAAATTGTCGAAAATATATATGTGCTCCACAGAAATTTTACCCGTATACAGTTAAGGGTTAAAATTAATAACGAATACTCTGCTAAATGAAGTCAGCTACTATAACCCACATAAGTAATTAATTTTAGTGTAAGCTGAAAAATCATCCCACTTACGAAATCATTTGTGGACAGCCTACGACAGACGTTAAAATTATAAACAAATGAGAAAATATGTTCTCAGAGACACACTAGACATCTGCATTAAATCAAACTTACCGTTTCATACGCCATTCGAAAATGAGGATAAACGAAGACAAAAATGCTTTTAATAGAGGCATATTGAAAGCTGCCTAGAATGTTACGGTGATAATCAACAACGTCGACAGTGAAGGGAAAATATTTTATTTCCTAACAACAGCAATTTACTCGGCTAACTGTTGAAATAGTTTTCAGGAGTGTATACCGTCAACTTCCCATAACATAGCACCGAAATAGGCAGATTCTCACCAAGAAAATACACAAAAAAAAACTGAAAGCTATTTCTGGGGAAGATCCTAAGCATTCTATCTCACAGTTGCTAATTTATGAAGATTATATAATTTAAAAGATTGTAAACAGCCTGATTACTGGTTCGAAAATGAAACATGCATGCAAGAACACACCACAGAATTAAATAATAAAAAACTTATTACATATGAATCCTGGATCTGTTTAATATTTCCAAACAGCGTGCTTCCTCTGCTAAGATTAAAGCCTTAAAAATTATGAGGGCTGTCTGGATCCAGCCAGAAACAAACCTAAGATGCTTAAAATCACTATTTGTTTTGTTGGAAAATTCCCAATTAAAATAGGCAGAAAAAACTACGACAATTAAGAGTGTTGTTATGTACTACGCGTATAAAAATGTTTTCTGACATAGAAAAACATTAATATAACAAACGATACTAATAAATCTGCGATATTGAACAGCTTCGCAAATGTTACAAACCACGAGTAAAGAAAAATCTGGGAATGCAGCTGTTATATAAAACAGAATAAAAATCAATACTAGGTTTAAACACTTCTTGTAGAAAGATGGTGATAATATTTATCAGACTCTAAAGAAGTTGACACTCGCATCGCGTAAACAGTAACAGTCAAACACGAAAGAAACAAGAGTTTGCGAAAGAACAACCGCTTCAACAACTAAGGACGTCGTTACGACGCTGAAGTGGCTTAGTCACAGGAGCCAAGAACATTTAAGAAAATGAATTAAATGCAAGCTCCAAATTCCTGCCACGTTCCTTAATTGTAATATCGTAAGCAGAGGTCTTTAAAAAAACACCGATATCCAGGTAAATAAGCTGACAAATTCAGACTCGCTCGGGAAAATAGGAAAGCGAAAACCACAAACCACATTCAATGGGCAAAATTGCAAACGTTAAAATGTTAAAATAATTTTATTCTGACTCTATTTAGAAACCAAAATTAACACACTCTTAAAATAAAATACTTTTTTAAGTACTAAGTCATCTAGTACCTACCGTTTATAACTGAAGTACGGAGGGGACTGTTCAACAAGTTCCTTCTCCATCGAGCGAATAGCGACGCATGTGTCTACTGGGTCGCAACGAAAATCGAAGAAACTCACTGGGCGAGGCACTTTTGGAAATGAGAGTTTCATTTTATCACACCGCCACGTACGCTTGGTTGGTTTGATGGTTGGAGATGATAGTAAAACACTTCGGTCGATCAAGATGAGACAAGCGAAATCAAGAATTCTCTCAACAGCGAGTTTCATTTCATCACGTTCTAGCACTGCAATTGTCACCATGAAATAAAAAAATGTAAGGCAGGGGCAATTTTTATCATGGCTGGGAAGCAAAAGACAAAATAGTGCATTGATGTTTTTTTGTAGAGTGTCATTTGAACAGAATACATAGAAGTAAGATAAATAAAGTGAAGCAGTTGAGAATATGTTTCCGCACGCAAGTATTTAAATTTAAAAAATAATAATAATGCATAACATATTTTGTAGAAAAACTTAAGTACTATAATTTTTCCAGTTGTAAATATAAACCTAAACGTTTAGTTACGGATTTAATTACATATAAAACTTAACATACTCCAAAGTAACTTATAAAGTGTTTTCCTAGCATTCTGCATTCCTTGAGATAAATCTTTTTTCTGAAAGGAAGCGTTGTAGATTTCGATGTATTGTTTATGCAGTCATTTCACTCTAGAACTTTCATGACGTTGTACCGCCCTAAAGAATAGTGTTAAGTCGTATACCTGTTTTCGACATATCTTGTCGTCGGGAATCACCTACTAAATTGTTTTCAGTATAAGTAAAAGTCACCCAGTTTATATATATATACATATATATATATATGTGTGTGTGTGTGTATATATATATATATAACGTGTAAAAAATAGCATATTGTATCACAGTGGTTGTACAGAGAAATGAAAACTTGGAAGAAAATATATGAGTCATTTTTTTTATGGACAATTGCTTGGTTTCAGCAGTCTCATGAATCTATCGTATGATCGGCACCGCACTAATTACACTGCAGAGCTGTGGTTAAAGCTATAAATTATGCGTCGTTACGTTCCAAATGAGATATATAATACAGGATGAGTATAAAAAGTACCCCAAATTTGAAGGTTTATAATATCAAAACTAAACAACCTACAACGTTGATTGAGCAATCAAATGAACTGTGGAAACGTGAGTTTGTTTACCATACATTCATAAATGTTTAATGTGACCACCATGAGTGGCGCGAACGACATATACGCGATGATCAAACTCGTTCCACGCTCTTGTCAGCGTGCCCGGTGTTACGGTTTGGATGGCGTTCGTAACTCTCGGTTTGAGGTGATGAGGAGGAAGCGAGCTCGTATTCGACACGTCAATGTGAAGGGGACGGTCTGATGTTTCCTTTATGTGCCCAGAACGAGGTAGACGATGTATTCATATCTAATCTGATTTTAAGCGATGAAGTGACGTTCCATACGAATGGTAAGGTGAAACAGCACAACGTGCGGATATGGGGTCAGAAGCCTCCACATAAATTCACAGAACACGAGCGCGCTTCTCTCAAAGCGAGAGCGTTTTGCGCCGTATCCAAAGACGCTGTTTTCGACCCTTTCTTTTTTCACGAGCCCACTGTTACTGGAATTGCTTATTTGGATATGCTTATAGAGTGGTTGTTTCCTCAGTTAGAAGAGGCGGCGGGGTAATTCCATTTTCCAGCAGAATGGTGCGCCATCCCATTGGCACCTAGCTGCTCGCGGATACCTGAAAGAGACGTTACCCCAACGCTGGATTGGTCGAGGAGCAACTGGTGACCAGGCTCTTCATCACTGGTCTCCAAGAAGCCCGGATCTTACCCCGTGCTATTTTTTTCTACAAGGGTACATAAAGGATCAAGTGTTTCGTCCACCATTGCCGTTTAACATTTACGACCTCAAAACGATAATTACGGACGCCATCCGAACTGTAACACCGGACATTCAGACAAGAGTGTGGAACGAGTTTGATTATCGCGTAGATGTTGTTTAGGTCGATCGTGGTGGTCACATTGAACATTTATGAATATATGGTAAACAAACTTCACAGTTCCACTGTTCATTTGATTGATCAACCAAGGTTGTAGGTTGTTTGGTTTTGGTATCATATACCTTCAAAGTTGTGGTATTCTTTTAAACTCAGCCTGTACAATATCTGAAAACAACAGTACGCACAACTATACAGTTCAAGTATAACACCTTAACTAGTGGTGCACAACGTGTGTCCATAACATTTTGTTGTACGGGCGGGATGTACATCAGATATTCAAAGTGCCCACTTAACGTTCTCTGGCGTGATATTTCACACGTGGAACTCCGCAATGAATAATTTACTGCCTTCATCACAACGCTACAAAGTAGCTGGTGCGGTGACATACACATAATCATATGCTATATTCATAGCGGCGCTGAGACCAAACGGTTGACAATTATAAGATATTACCTTTATATTTTCTTGTCTATTTTTACTTCTTCACGCGACTCCGTTGTCAAAACTCGCCATTTTTTTTACATTTTATATAGATGGTCTCTATGCGCCTCTATGCGAGGAAACGTCTGCATGTGGTCCATTCACGGTTACTTGCAACTTTCCTGAAGTCCTGCTGAACTCATACTTTCAGGGTATTCCACCGCATCAAACAAACAAAGTTTAACAGAGTCTAGAAAATTACACCAAAGGGACAAGGAACCCCATTCGTGCGTACTCAGTGTAATAATGTTTTACTTAAGAACTATTTTTGCTAGGCATTGCAATAAAACTTTTAGACTATAACAATAAATATATTAAACTCTCTGCAATAACAACATCCAACATATTTTTGCGTAATTTTTTTACTGTGATACAAATTAATAATAATAATAATCGTATTTATTTATGTGGCGAAGTTTAGGCCATATGGACTTGTCTACCACTTAATCACAGATTACACTTAAATATTTTCTTCAGATATTAAGTAACAATTCTAATAAAAAAATGAAATTATTGCTACGTCAATGCAAAAACAGTAAAAATAATTACAGAATAAATAAAAGAGTATAAAGTGAAGAGACAGCATTGCAGATTGAAATCACATCACCTTGACAATTAGAAAAAATGCATTTTATTACAAATTATACTAATTAAATATAGTAATGTAATCGTGTACACGACACAGATCAAATGCGATTACAAAAATATTTTTAAAAAATTACGAACAAGGTCGTGCAGTTTTGTTTTCACTATACTTTATAAAATACGATTATTGGAACTATTACTGTCCACGTGATTTACAGAAAAACAGAAAAAAAATGAAGGTTTTCCCAATATGATAGGTGATACAAAATGACAATAATACTGCAAAACTCGCAAATAACAAAAAAAAAAACCATTTTATATGTGCATTCCTACCATATGTAATTTCTCAAAGCACAACGATTGAAACAATAATCATTAATTATATTTAAGTTATTGCAACCAAACTTGGCCGAATTAAAGAATTTTCGTACAATAAGTTAACTTCAAGCAAAAAATTATATTTTTAAAGCAATGATTATTTATGTAAATGTTTCAAAACAAATGTTCATTATTGCTCAAATTAAAACACATGAATTCGAGAGTATCATCATTAACACGCTATTTTAACATAGGTTAGTATTGACAATACTAACAAATAACGAAGTCATCAGACTGTTTAGACCTTCAATATTAAGCGAGCATTTGGAAAATATCAATACACACATAAAGCTACTTAATTATAATACAATGTTTTATACAATGCTTTGTACGGAGTAGGAGTATTCAAAACGCAGATATCATTCATAATAACTATCATCAGTAACACATGTAATGATACATGAATTCCTTCTTTAAAAACGGTAGTATATTTAATGTAAGATATTTGTGAAAAATGAAATATATAAACTAGGCTTCCTTGCTTTTTAAAGTTAGAGAATTTTATATAATATCTGTCACAATAGGTGTGCAAGGAAATATTTAGACACGTGATCAATATACTCTCAGGCAAACACTTAAATAAATTCTAAGTATATATCGTCAACATGGAAAGAACGTTTACAAATTATATTTGTTATGTGATTGGACCGTTTCAAATGTTTAAGTTTGTTTGCATCTTTGATAGGAAAATAAGATACCGATCTACGAGGTCATCCAAATTGACAGAAGAGTGTATGTATCTTTTAATTAAAAACTGGCAAAATTTTGAACAATAACCTGCTTAGTTGTTTTGTTTCATTAGGCAATCGGTCATATGAATCTATTATATTGTAGGCCTAAATTTTCTACTATGAAAATAAATCGCTGAATCTGAATACCTGGTCAGTGAAACCACCGCGAAATGTTAATTTTATCGTATGTAACCGTTCTGTTCATAATTTAAAAAAATACTGTATTATATATTTGAAACGCTGCAAATATAATGCGTATTTATGTATTTAAGTACGTTAAAATTAGTTAGGTTAATTTTTTATTTAATACGTAAAATATAATTTTATTTTATTTTATCGTTTTATGGTCTATATTTAGATCTTCAGTAATCTTACACAGCATTATTACTGTTGAATTTCATAGAAAAATTTTATGATTGTTTGATATTAATAAGTTTACATACGAGTTGGAAAATTGACATACATCTGCATTATATCAGCACATGCACTTCTATACGTAAGATGTTTCACACTAATCTAGCCTTAAATATCCTACAGAATATTTGTCTCGGTATGGGAGAATTCACAACTTCTTGCTTCATGAAAGAAAATTCGCTGATAAGCTGCCGGCTGTGCCAGAACACAAATAATTGCACACAAATTTCAGGTTGAACGCTTTATATTTTGAATTAATAAACATGCAATAACTTCTAAATACTACCATTTGAACAATAAATAAAAAATTTCCATCACAGTCACAAAACACTATGTTGAGATAATCCATCAAAACCTAATATTTTCAATAGTAACAATTGTTTGAAAATAAAATAAATATGAATTACAACTTTCAAAAGAACTAGATTTATAGAATTACAATGTTCAAAATTAGTTTCTTCCATATCGATTAGAACAAATCATTAAGCAGTTGACTTGATTATGACCCCATTTTATTTAATAATCTACCAAAAAGCAAGGCAAAAAGAACCATGCTCATCAGAGACTCCATTTAATATAATGCACATTTTAAAAATTACCATTAAAACATTATTTTCTGTGGAGGCAGTCATAGACGACCCGGCAAGATCCTACCAAATAAAAACATTTCAAAACTAACCACATTTAAAACGTATGAAAAAAGCCCAACGAGGGAGTCTTGGATACAACTGACCATAAAAAATATTAAGGCGTGGGCAGCCAAAAAGGGTATAAACACCTCCCTCCAAGACACGAAAAAAAAAAACAGCAATATGACGTTTCAGTTAGTCCGAAAAAAAATTTAGACTAGCAGAAAAAACCAACATTTAGAGAAAAAAAACTGGCAATACTGCTTACTCAAGACAAACACAACTACGCCACAGAAAATTCTAAAACATTTAAAAATGGCCGATAAACACACTGGCCATTTTTCATGACTCGCCGTTTTAACGCCCCATCGCTCAGCGGCTCTAGCAAACAAGTGAAATTAAGTTATCGACATGAAGGCAGCCACGTCCTGTAAGACTAGAAGGAGCGGCGGCTAATCCACTCCGAAGTTCTCTGAAGGCGACACGTTTCAGACGTCAGTGGGGCGAAGAATAGGAGGAGCCGCTGCTGGTTTACACTGAAGAGCCAAAAAAACTGGTATGGGCGTGCGTATGCAAATAACAGAGGTATGGAACCAATCAGAGTAACGCGATGCGGTTGGCAGCTATATCTGCTACTGCTGCTACAATGGCAGGTTATCAAGATTTAAGAGAATTTTTACGTGGTGTTATAGTCGGCGCACGAGAGATAGGACATGGCATCTCCGAGGTAGCGATAACATTTGGATGTTCGCGTACGACAATTTCACGAGTGTACCGTGAATATCGCGAATCCGATAAAACATCACATCTTCGACATCGTTAAACTTGACAGACGTGCAATCCTTTCTCAAATTGGCGCAGATTGGATTTGTGGACTGTCCTGCAGGATTAATGGTGTGGAATGCCTCCTGCATATCTTCAGACATTAGTCGAGTCCATGCCACGTCGTCTTGCGCCATGCCACGTCGTCTTGCGGCACTTCTGCGAGCTCGCGGAAAGGGGAGGGGGGACACCCTGCACGATATTAGGCAGGTGTACCAGTTTTTTTGTATCTTCAGTGTACAAGCCTTTGTGAGAGCTCATGTCCTCCCATTAGTATAGCATGTCTTGAGCCCAGGTTGGGGACAGCTAGCCCATCCCGCCTGGCTGTCGATCTAATTGTTTATCCTTGGCAAGCCAGGAGTCTGTTTTGTTTAAGGATCCCTGTGGAGCGTCAGGGGACCTGGTACCCCAGGAGAAGCCCAGGCCATACAACAACTTAAATAAACTGTCAAGCCCCAATCAAAAATTACGACGCACGAAGAGGGAGGGGAAAGCATGGAAGTTGTGGAGGGGCGGAAAAGGATGTGAGGGGAGCCGAGCATAGATCACACGACGGTGCCGGAGTTGTAGGCGAAGGAAATGTCTCTCGCGACGAGAGCTAGCGTAGCGCGGCTTAGTAACGTACTATTCGGGTGACTGTCATAAACCCGTGCTAATATTTTTTATGTCAAAAGCGAAGAGTGGTTTCATCTAAGCAACATTTTCGCAAAACGAAAATTGTACATATGGGAAAATTATTTTGCTCCCTTTACCAAATAATACGAAAATTACAAAACAAATTATATTCTAAAAGAATATCAGTCAAGCATTTTCGCTATGATACTACCGTTAACATTTATAGCACACTTATAAAATACAAAATTTTAAACTAAATTTCCTCAAATTCCAAGAACATAATAATTCAAATTACACAGCTGATGCTTTGCGCGATATAGTCATACGAGTAAACTATAAGTAATACGATACGCGTACAGAAAGGTGTAATATGTAACGTTGGTCAGTGGCCTTGTTAGTGTGCTCTGTCATTCCAGCCAAACGCCTGTCACGTTTTCCACCTTCCCTCGTTCTACGTCAGCATATTTGACTGATCGTGAATATTGACGGGCGACCTGTCATTCCAGTTCGACGGCTGCCATATTACATTTCACTGTCATCACTACGCCGCATTTATATTTGGACTACTGGTATCTGTTTACATTGCAAAAAAAATGGCCACGATATTAAATATTAAATCACATAACATTTAAGGATAATTTAAAAGTTTGGTATATACTATAACGATTCAGCACGACATTTTCGTCTTGCATCCTACTTATTTCAATCCAGTCGATTGTTCACAGCAATTTCTCAATCCGGATTTAAACCCCAATCCACCCTGCCGACTGGAATGAACTTTCCCAGCCTTAACCTGATTAAGTCCTGTCTGAAAACGTTATGGGTGTTTTTTTTTCTAAACTGGATAAATGACACACGAAATTGGGGAATTATCTTACTCATGAATTTAGTCATAAAGTGGTTATTAATGAGATAATAACAGATTTTATTTAACAATTAATAAAGTAACTAAAAAAAATTATTATACTAACAAAATGTGTAGTAAAAATAACATGTACCAAAATTTGAAGAATTTCCCTTTCTCACTAATTCAGAAGATATTCATAAACACAGCCAAGGTGTTGGAATTTTCCAGTTTTTAAGTGCTTTGTGTTTGTTTTTGTTCACTCTTACTTTAAACGCACACAAAGCTAATGTTCACGGAAAGATTCATCGGGAAACCAAGCTTGGCTACACACTTGAACCGATTAAACCTTCATTCTTTGAACAGACTGCACATTCCTGCAGTAACCTGATCAGCAGCGTCTTATGCCTCGTCTTCTTGGAAGAAGGCGTAGTTCATACCCCGTGGGAAATTCCCGGAACTCATCTCATTGCTTCCATTTAAACCTGAAAAGGGCGACAGCTACAACTGCTTATTAATAGAACTCTTACACGTTGAGCTACTGAAGCAAGATCGGGAAAAGACTCCCTGAAAACAATAAACTACGTCTCCTATATAGAAAAACCGATTCGGCGAAAGTGTATTCATTTACAATAACTATAAGCAAACAAACTTAATCGCAGGGTTACATTTTTTTATATGCTTCTCTTAACCTTTGTCAGCAAATAAAATAGCTTTCTGAGTTGAAGGTATGGAACAACTTTTAAAATACTAAATACTTTATGAACTTCCGGTCTTTGCAGTGCATTAACGTCTAAAATTGTAGCTTTGGACATAATAAACTCTTACACATAACTGTATATTCGCTAGATGCGAAGTACGTACCATCTGCCATAAGTGCAGGAAGAGGACTATCACAATGCGAAAGTCTGTTGGCATTTCACGCGTCCCTCAAATCACAACCAATCACTTAGTTCTGATTATCCATCAGAGTAATGTGGTTTAGACGCTATGTAAAGAGCGCATTCCTCATGAAAGGGTCATAAATTGTCCTGACACTTGTTGACGAAACATATCAATGAAGCAGGTTAGCGGAAAGTCCGGTTTGAAAAACTCGGTCGATACGCACGAAACCCATTACATGAATTACGCTAATTGGAATTACAATTTGCGCACCAAGAAATAACTGATGCATTCAAAATAAATATCTTTTTTTTAACTTTTAACTTTAAAAATACTACTCGTATTATATAACGCAAAAAAACTGTGTAACAATAATCGAACAATATTAAAACATAAATAAATGCAACCTCATAAAAATTACAAAAGGATACTTTAATTATAAACGATCTTGTAGTAATTGGCACTGTTTCCTTTAAAACAATTTTGATATCAGCCAAATATTAAAGTTGAAAATAATTTTTTTTTTAGATGTAGCATTCAGAAAGTTGGGGTTTGGCTATATACAGAATTTAAAAAAAAACTCTCGTATACGTGTTCAGAAAATCAGCAAAGTATGTTTAAAACTTTGCACGAGAAAGCCACCATACTTCAGATTGTAGTAACACATTTGTATAGGCTGTTTACAGTTAATTGAGTACTTTTTAAATCAACCTTTGAAAAATGTAATCGCCTCTACCTGCATATATTTTAACGGGCTCACTGACAGGCAAGCGCCCAGTAAAGTTAGTAACGACGGAGAGAGAGTAATGAAGTGTCTTAGCGTAGAGTTCAAGGTGTTAGGTAATCATTGGTGAATACTGAAATAATTTATTTTGCTTTCTGTTTTTTAATGCACGTAAATGTTACAGTAAGCACATTTTTAAAATACATTCTTTTCTAATAATTTCATAGTTTTACTTGGCTGGCGTATGAATAAAGTGGTTAAGTCCATGGCATAACTAATATTGCATATGGCTGGAGGATACAAAATGTGCCTACAAGTAGATCTTGAAAAGGGTTTTTAAAATAACTCAGTTTACTATGAACAATCTGTATATGAAGCAGCAATTTGTTCTCATNAGATCTTGAAAAGGGTTTTTAAAATAACTCAGTTTACTATGAACAATCTGTATATGAAGCAGCAATTTGTTCTCATAACTTAGCCAATAATTAAGACACCAATACTATCAAGACCAACTTCTTATAAATAATTTTAAAATGTTTTACGTTATTAAAACTNCCAATAATTAAGACACCAATACTATCAAGACCAACTTCTTATAAATAATTTTAAAATGTTTTACGTTATTAAAACCTGGAGAATTTAATTTGGCAATTTGTTAATTGCAATAGCTCGTCGGTGTAAGAAACAAAGAGTAAATTCTGTATTCTACGTAATTAATTTCACTTTTTCAATCATGCCACTTTTCGTCCCGGCGAGTGCTGAGTCAAAGTTGCATATATTTGAAAAGGAAAAAAAAACATTATATTTTGATTTAATCCATTTTCTACATTTGTCTAATTTTTTTCAACTAATCAAATGCAAATTTTACTAACACTGTGTGTGAATATGTATTTGTCTGATTAGTGTGAGAAAATAATTGTCAGAAAACACGGATTTCATTTTATCTCTTCTCCCACTAATCTGGTTTATCGAATTGGGATTATCGTAGTAAATTATGAATGTTGAGCCTGTATTAATGGCAGTAGAAATAAATGTTATAGCAAATAAAAAATTTCTGCCACACGATCAATTCACTGATTTGCTGGCTTCTAAATGTTCTGGCCGTTACAAAATGAAACTTGNAAAAAATTTCTGCCACACGATCAATTCACTGATTTGCTGGCTTCTAAATGTTCTGGCCGTTACAAAATGAAACTTAGTAGTTTACGGGTATGGACAATTCTCTGATTATAATTTTCGGAATTGTCAGTTTTTTCGTAAAATTGTAACATGTCATACATTATATAGAACTTTTGTTTATTTGCAGTTGGCACTAAGGTGTGCAAATTGACTGGTGAATGTATAACATCAAATTTAATATGTTCGTGACGTATTGATTCGTACGAACAAGAAGTTGATGATTTGCTGAAAAATGTGATCATGGCGCAAATGTCACTTCATAAAATTAATAGGCAAAAATGTGTGTATAAGCACGATTTCAAAATAGTTCAATACAGTACCGTTGCATCCGCAAAGTTTATTTAACCATGTCTATTATAAACAAAGAATGGAATTTAAAAAAAAAATCTTTATTGTATTTTTAAATTATGGAAGACACAATAGAGACTTTTTCGTTGAAGCTTTATTGTAAAGTTACTGGTAATAATTTAACACATAATCGATTACTGTGGAATAACTTTGGGAGATTTTAATGCAGCTACAATAGCGTATTTTAAACGTAAAATTTGTTACTGCTATTGAGTACAAACAGAAAATTATGGTGTCAACCGTAATCCTAAAAAATATCTAATTATCAATACTCTCTAAAATCCATGAATTGATATGAAGTCACCATCATGTCCTTCACAGTATTCACCAGTAATTTCCCTTGCAAGTAGGAGAATTTATTCCCAAATATATTTTATAATGACATTCTTTGCAAATTATCCTACAGCCCCCACTTGCCAATAACTATGATACACTATAATACTACTGTAAATAATTTATCGAGAGAATCTCTTGACGCGCAATGTCTTACTTTAAACGTTATTACAGTTTATAAATTATCTGACTAAAAATAAAGTATTTCAGCAAGTAAACTTGGTCAAGAAATTTCCGATAAAATATGTAACCTCACAGATTTTGTTTCCAGCAACAGAGTTACTTAAATAATAATTACTAACATTACATTAAATATTTTAACTAACACTTTAGTTTTAAAAGTAACCATAATAACTAACACTCTATTTTTAAGCAAACAGGTAATTTGTGATCACTGAAATATTTTGAACATTAGTGAAATTGTAATTAAATTTGGTGTAATTGCAAAGGTTTAACGTGAAACAAAATTAATTTTATAATGTCGTAATAAGAGAACTGTACTTTTTTTTTAGTCGTTATGTTAATGAAACCGTAATTATATAAAATAATTTCAACAACACTGAATTCAATATGAGCACCACCAAAGTACAAAATTCATCCTACTATGTTAGCAAAAAATTGCGAATATTTTTTAATTGCAATAATACTTTATTGTTTGCGGGGTAAAATATACAATATTGACAAAATTCTTCCTTGGATAAAACTACAAGAGTAAAAAAATTGCTCACATTAGCATGGTAGTATACTTTAAAAAAATACTGCATTTGTTAACAATATTGTAATTGGTACGAAATACCATGTTGATAAAAGCGAAAGCACAATACAAAATTAATGTAAAGAACTTATTTTCAAAAAAATGGATATAACCTTTGCATAAGATATAAAAATCTATTTGCATTACATAAAATTTGTACTGTCATTGGAAGTATTTGTTTTTAACATCACGTGTATTATGTGCATTTATACACACATTGACAATAGTTTCTATGCGAGTCTAAATTGTTCCGTAATGTCTTCTGTACATGTTATTTAATAAAGTAANATTGTTCCGTAATGTCTTCTGTACATGTTATTTAATAAAGTAATTGTAAGTAAACTGAAGTGCATTCACTCAGATACTCTAATTTATTTTCATAATATTTTTTTTTTAATATAAAACATTATTATTTATTATTATTTACACATTTTGATAAATATAATTTGAATACAAACATTTATTTTTGTACATATGTGTGTATGTTATGCTTCATTTTTTACTATATTGAATATTTTAGTTTGAATATTTTTTTATAAACAGGAACACTTTGTTATATACAACACACGCATAAGCACGTGATATGTGGCAAGACATTAACTAAACACCATTTGGCAAACCAATAGTTTTTTTTTTACAACAGTGAATTTGGCCACCAAATAATTTTCATGTAAAAACACTCCAGTGAAATATTAAACTCGTCATGTTATATGAAACTATCGTTGCTTGTGTAATGCTCCGTTTCAAATACATTGTATTATTTTGGTCCATCACATAATTTGTCACAGCGTATCATACTGTAGAATAGCATTATCGCTTCGGCAGCTCCAACTCATTAATTTTTTTGAAAATTCTGGTGAGTTTTCAGTAAGCAAGTACCTAATTTATAATAAATAGGACCCCAACTGTCAGTGATTTAAGCCACTGATTCAAGAAACTACGTTACTCGTAGATCTCATCGCATAATAATTATGAAAACACAGACGATGTTAATTTTTTTTTGTAATTCAAACGTCACACCACCTCATATTCAAATACTTTATTTTAAAAACATTAATATTGTGTTTCTTACAGTAAAGAATGTTAATATTTTACTTCTGGAGAAGGTTACTCTGGGAGAAAATATTTAATTTTATTAAGTTTCTTAGTTCTTTCTGTGAAAGGAAAAAAAAAACGTTGTAGGTTAGTTACTACATTGCATAGTAGAACGAGTATGTAGGTCGCTATTGCTCCCAGCATGGAGGATAAGAAGGAGTAGTCGAGTGTTATAAAGCCAGTAGCGGTAAAGGTAACTTCTCTGCTACGTACTTGGCTCACCAACATCCTCAGCTGATCCTTATCATCCTCACTCAGGTCTTTGGTCAGAAGCAACTCGTTGGCAATACGCACAGTGTCCAGAGACTCGGCCCTTGCATCACTACAAAACTGGATAATTAGCAGTGCTTCAGCAATGTTTATCACTCACTACCCATGATATACTAAGAATCATGCTACCATTATGTCTGCTTATTGTTAATGCCGTGATAATAGCAAAAAACACACACGAGTTAGTAGAGACAAACGTGTTGAAGATGTCAAGAAGCATTTCCAGACCATGCATAGACCTAACAACTGATGTGACATATGTGAGTTTGTGGTGAAATAATGCCAGCGTGGGCACTTGAATGTCAGTATTGTTTTGATATTTTAAACACTTATACACTGACCGTAAGAATACCAACAACCAAGCTGGTAGAGTGGGGAGGGGTAATGACCCTGTAGTTTTCCTCCACAACCCCTTTTACTGCCACCGGTTAAGTACAAATTACCTAAATATCAGTGGTTTTTGCTTTTAAGATGCTACTTTTCTTATAGCGTTATATAATGATATCAAATCCTGGAAATACAATTATGAAACTTCGTGTTCATCATTAACTCTTATACAATTTTTCATTTATAACTAAAAATTCCCTTCAAATTTATATAGGCATTATTTCTCAAACAATTGGGTTTCAACCTTGAAACGCGGAAATCAATGTAACACGTTTGTGATACTACTGGCAATGCTTGTTAAAATATCAAGAGTGTGAACCCAAAGAAATATACCGGTATTACATATTTGTCAAAAGTAAGACTCATTAATAACCTTCAAATGCCGTATCGCAAAATTGCAAAATTGTTAACATGTAGTTTTTTCTCCCATTTATTTTTCTCGTACTTTATATACTTTCTTTTAAATTCCTCACTGTGTCTCGTTTTTGCATATGTCTTATTTATTTGGCCCACGCATAAAACAAATGAACAACATTAACGTTGGATCATATAAGTAAATGTATGCTTTCCAGATAAAAAATGTATTTGAAAGTAAATGTTTATGAAAGTTTTCAAATGACATTTTCTATTATTGCGACTGAGGCGCAATCTTTAGGGAACGCCCAAGACTGTACTCTGACAATTAAATAATTGTATCCTATCTTTCTTTCAAATAAACTTCGGTGAATTAAAATGTCTGGGCTGTTATTGGAAATATATTCTTTATTTTCCACTTAAAAAATATACTAGAATTAATTTTTGCCATGACAGAAATTAATTGTTGATAGACTAGCGCTTTCATTCCTGGTGTCACATATTAGGAATGTTGATCAGTTCGCGACCTTACCAACTGTTCGCGGTAAAGTGAGCGCTTTTGAAATAAACCATTGAGAAATGTCACTTGCGTGTTTTTTAACTGGCATACTATTTGCTACGCGCCCAGTAAAGATAGCAACGTTGGAGAGAAAGTAGTTCCATGTGTTCACGGTAAATAACTATTATTAAGTAAACATTTGTAAATACTGAAATATTTTATTTTCCTTTTTGTTTTTTTTTCTTGCATTTAAGAGCAAGAATAAAAACATTTGTAAAATACATATTTACTTTTCTAAAAAAATGTTCAGTTGCCCTTGACCGACGCATTTATAAAGTGACCAGGCCCATGGTAACGTTAATTGTACATATGGTGGAAGAATACACAATATGTATACAAGTATATCTTAAAGCAAAGCTTTCAAAAGTGTTCATTTTACCGTGAACAGACTGTGATCAACTATACTGCTTACAGAACAAGAGAAGTGCAATGACGGAGATCGCTTACATGTGGGAGGTATCATTCATTGGTGATACTATCTTCCATAATCTCACAATCGCTATTGCGAATTAGATCAAGTAAAATCCTACTTTTGTGTCTCGATATATGCCGGAGCATTATGCTGATATTGATACAATTACGAAAAAAAATGGTTTCTTGCAAAAACTAAAATATTATACTTATAAGTATATATTTATTTACCTGTTTATACATGTATCTGTGTTAATCAAAATTGAACGAGAATTGGTTTTAAAATCATGCCTTTTCTCGTTCCACATCGAATTCTGATTCCACATCGAACTCTAAGTTGTGTTTGAGTCGGCTACCATTTACGTTTAGTTTAAAACAATAAAACTCAACCCCAATTAGCTGAAAACTTTGAAGCCATTCAGATTTGTCAGAACACAGAATTGTGGAAACTTACCATCTGCAGCTCGTTTTGAAAGTCTCGGTGTTAGTTTACTTTACGAGACACCAAGGTGTATTTACCCTCTGGCAATATAACGAATTTTCTTTGTTCTTTGAGGCATAGGCACTCTTGAAAACAGTAGAAAACACCGAATCCCGCTGTTTGTTAACTCATGCAGTCAGGTCTAAATGTTTCACTTGCAGTTCTTAATGATCGGATATACACTGTTAACAAGTTATACAATCCGGAATTCGATAAACGGTAGAAAATACAACCTCTGAATTCCGTTATCAGCATTCTGCCCACTGAATTAATTAGAAAGCTAACTTGCTTCAGATACGCGATAGAATACCAATTAGAGAAACACTTAATTGTGTATTCGTCTGAACAATAATATTTTCGCTTCATCTCATCTAGAGAAATGTCTAAGCTCCCAAATGCACAAGAGAAAATCGCGTATAGTACATCACGTATAGCTAGCTATGCCGTTAACACAATCCCCTGCCAGTATTTCGGACTTAATGCGTTGATTAACAAAATTAATTTTTTTAAACTTTGTATTCAAGTTAAATACTATTCTTTTATAACAAATTACATGTGCGACGCAATTACAATTTGTTTTTAAGTTATACTTCTTTTGGCACGTAGAGGGTTAAAGTTTAGTGTGCAACGGGAGTTGCGCGCACACAGTGTAACGAAGTTCAACAGTGAATGTGGTATGACCCAACACACATGCGCGTATCGTCTAGGTATATACATACACAATATTCACAACATAGCACGTGGTTATACACTGAAGAGCCAAAAAAAAAAAAACAGTAACACCTGCCTAACATCGTGTAGGACCCAAGAGAGTACGCAGAAGTGTCGGAAGACAACGTGGCATGGACTCGACTAATGTCTGAAGGTAAGCAGGAGACATTTCACATAATGAATTCTGCAGGGCAGTCTACAAATCCATAGGAGTGCGAGGCGGTGGAGATCTCTTATTAACAACACGTTGCAAGGCATCCCAGAAAAGATCAATAATTTTCAGGTCTGGTGATTTAGGTGGCCAATGGAAGTGTCTAAAGTCAGAAAAGTGTTCCTGGAGCCACTCGGTAGCAACTCTCGAAGTGTATAGTTTCGCATTGTCCTGCTGGAATTGTCCACGTCCCTCGGAATGCACAATGAAAATGAATGGGTGCAGGTGATGGGGCAGGACGCTTACGTGTCTGTCAATGTCAGGGTAGTATCTAGACGTATCAGGGGTCCCATTTTAAGCCAACTGCACACGCCCCGTACCATGACAGAGCCACCGCCAGCTTGAAAATTCCCTTGATGAAATGTAGAGTCCGTGGATTCATGAGGATGTCTACATACCCGTACACGTCCATCCACCCGATACATTTGGAAACGAGACTCGTCAGACCAGGCAACGTGTTTCCAGTCATCAACAGTCCAATGGCGGTGTTGGCGGTCCCAGGCGAGGCATAAAGCTTAGTGTCGTGCAGTCAACAACGGTACACGAGTGGGGCTACGGCTCCGAAAGCCCATATCAATGATAGCCCGTTGAATAGTTCGCACGCTGGCACTTGTTGATGCCCCAGCATTGAAATCTGCGCCAACTTGAGAAAGGATTGCAGGCCTGTCACGTTTAATGATTCTCGTCAGTCGTCGTTTGTCCCGTTCGTTCACGATATTTTTCCGGCCTCAGCGATGTCGAAGATTTGTTGTTTTACCGGATTCACGATATTCACGGTACACTCGTAAAATTGTCGTACGCGAAAATCCTAATTTTATCGCTACCTCGAAGTTCTGTGTCTCATTTCTCATGCGTCGACTATAATACCACGTTCAAACTCACTTAAATCTTGATAACCTGCGATTGTAGCGGCAGTAACCGATATAGCAACTTTGCCAGACGCTTGTTGTCTTACATAGGCGCTGCCGACTGCATCGCGTTAATCTGATTGGTTCTATACTTCTGTTATTTGCATACGCAGGCCTAAGCCAGTTTTTTTGGCTCTCCAGTGTATTTAAAACCGACAGAAAATCAGTTCATGTAATAAGCAAATTGAAAAACGTTTCATTTACATTAATAATTCATTGAGAATATATATATATATATCTTATTAATTTATTTATTTACACTGTGCCGTAAAAAATTTGTTAGTGACAAATAATTGTATAGTAAAATTTGAAAGTGTTTTCAAGTATTTGACATTAATTAAAATAAAATTAACCTCAAATACGCAAGGTGCACAACATAGCACGTGGTTATATTTAAAACCGNTTTGACATTAATTAAAATAAAATTAACCTCAAATACGCAAGGTGCACAACATAGCACGTGGTTATATTTAAAACCGACAGAAAAGCAGTTCATGTAATAAGCAAATTGAAAAAACATTTAATTCATATAGTTTGAATTCTATTATGATATCGGACAAGATCCGAATGAATATAAGCGTGAAATGGTAACATACGTAATAAAATTTTATTTTAGTCACGCACCCATTTTTTTTTTTTACTGAGTTATGCCTTCCGCCCATGTCAGATGGAACACGAATTCATTGAAATACTGCCTTTAAAATAAGATCAAATTTAACTAGACACAAAATATAAATATTTAAAGGTATGACTATTAAGTTAATTTTTTTTAATTTAGTGACAGTCACAAATACACTTTATGCAACAAGCTGTGATAAACCAAACTACGTGTGTATCAGTAACGGTAAAGCGGCAGGCCTCTACCAGAAGCCTTACTGCGCTACACCCTGTATAACGTACACGTTTTAAATAAATGTACGCAAGGTGTTCCCAGAACGATTATGGAGGAAACACTCGCCTCAAAAAAAAACCTCGAAATGTATTTTTGAAGACGTCAGGTGCATTAAAGAACCTTGTTTGGAGCCACACAACATACGTGGATAAACAAACACTTCCTAGTGGTTACGCATGCAAACACACTGATTGCACGTGAATATAGAGTGAAGACTGCATTTAAATATGCTGTACACATCTCACTGACAAATTATAAGGGCGATCTTTCTAAACCTCACCGTTCGCAGCTGCCTGACGGTAATACACTTCTGTGTTTTTGCGCAGGGCGATACCACAGAAGAATTGCAGGTAATTGTCGTCCATATCGTATTCCTGTATATGGGCCTCAACTAATTAAAAAACTGTAATGTAATAAGTATGCCCATTTGCAGTAATTTTGTTTAAAAATTTTGTGTAGGCACAATTAGGAAAGAGAAGGTATAATCGCACTGGTATAAATTGTTGACATGTTTACCGTAACTAAACACTTTAATTCGTATTCAGTATAGTTGTCAGGATGGCCGAGCCGTCTAAGGCGCCAGACTCAAGGGAAACCTTACTTCGAAAAGAAGGCACGTGGGCGTTCTGGTCCACTATGTGGGCGTGGGTTCGAATCCCACTTCTGACAATAGTTTTAATTATCAGAAGTCTATATGTTCACAGGTCAGAAAATAGTTTGTGGTGGGACTTTATTTTGCAGAGAAGTAAATGTACGCTTTACATAAATAAATTCTACCTTAGAACGAAATGTCTCTAGCCAAACTTAACTGCATTTTAAATACTAGTTTTCTCATAACGTACGCATAAAACTGTGCACCGTGTTATTTAACAACACAGACAAACTCCGGAGGATTATTCTTAAAAAAAAAAAAGACGAAAATACATGTATTACTTCCCCTTTGAGTGATTATTAATAGCGTGCAGTCTGTCAGGACTCTGAGGATTATTGCACGTCGGTAATTTCATATCGAGCAGTAAAGGAGGAAATGTGTTAAATGAAGTGTCCTTGTGTTCAACACTGTTGCAAAATTATTTGATAATTTTATTTTATAAAACTGAATTAAAAATGCCGCTTTAGAACCACTTTGAAATAGATTTAAATATAAGTATTGTGCACAAATCTCCATTCCGTCCTAATAGGACCAACCTTCCGTTATTAACAAAAAAAATCTTTGCCACTTTGTCTTACATCGTCTTCGCGAAAAATTACGAGTAATCATTCGAGAATAGAACTGTTCAACGTTCGGGATGGACATCCCTTATATTGAAGAGAATTCAGAGTTTTTTTTAAGCACTAATTGAAATAAAAAACATTACTATGTCGTGCCTTATAGAGCACGTGGAACATGTAAGTCTCTTAAGTTTTCGGGCACTCTATGAGCGGAACGTTCAGGTTGAAAGAAATACTAATTGGCTTGATTAGACACACAATTGCAATCGGAAAATTAAATAGAACACTTCAAATACCTTAGCCTTGTTCCTCTACACCTCATTAAATACGCACGTGGCCTGCATTTAACCTGCAATTACTTCGCAATCCTCTAAGGGCGAGGGTCACGAACATTTGGCCTTAGGCGATAAATTCTAATGCTATTTAATACCCATTATCACACTTTATTCCTATCCTTATTACACAGATGTCTCTAGGGACACCACAGGAACTAGGTTGGATCTCTTGGTATCGGATCAAAACCCATTCCCAAGTGAACGATGCAGACACGCATCATGACGCACGACACGCGTGTTCCGCGGGCTCACTGGTACAGCGACTGTGGGCCGATGACGTGATGACAGTGGCCTTGCCTGACCAGGCAGGAGTGGTCCACGTCAAATACCTGACTCTGATTTGAAATGTGCAACTATAACTTGTTGATAACAGTAGGTAATAAATTATTTAACCATTTGCAAAACCAATATTTAATGCAATCTTAAATACAGAATAGCAAAGTACAGAAAGAAATACAGCATTACAGATTAAATTAACATCAGCTCTGTCAGTAGAAAATAAAATTTAATTACCATATACAGACATAAAAATTCAATAAAATCGGAAAGAAGTGTAAGTGACATTGCAAGAATGTGATATCGAAAATATGTCTTAAACATTACTAGCACGTTAATGCAATCTGGGTTTCATATTTCACAAAAGACAATATTTAATATTATTTGTATTAACATAAATTACATAAATACATTCAATTTCATTATTTTTGTATTATGTTAGGTAAAACAAATTGACAAAAATACTGAAAAATACACTAATAAACAACGAATTATTCTACAAGTGTATTCGTGTTATAAATAGATTCTCATTACTCAACAGTCTAAGAAACATCTTAATTAATTTTTTAGAACTAAATTTTACCAAATGTAAGAATTTTGGTAGTAATAAGTAACATAGAGAAAACAAGTTTTATTTTTATACAATAGAGCACAAGGTTTCTGATATAAATTTTTTCAAAACTTTAGTTCATTCTTGTTGGAATTAAAAACAAGGATTAAATATTATTAACGGTTGTTCAAAGTAAAATGAGCACTTTTGATATCAACCTCTAAAAATACAACTGCCCCTACCTGCGTTTAATTAAACGGGCACACTGACTGTAATGTGCCCAGTTAAGTCGCCAACGATGTAGGAAATGTATTTCCATTTGTTAACGTTAAATTACACGCGTTAAGTAAATATTTGCCTATCCTAATGCAGTGCACATATTTTTAATACGCAAAACGTCGTTTGTAGTAAGCAAAATTTGTCACAAATTCGAAATTGTTATATCAGGAATGTTTTTTTGCGTATGTTTTAAAATAACGTATACTATATAAAAATAACATTTAATAAAAAAATTTTAACCCTTTTTGACAAAACTATATCGATAAAGTTTAAACATAAGTATGAACCGAAATTCCCCCTAAAATACGCTATATAATGAAGAAAAGCTTCCATTTATAGCATTAAAATAAATTCCACGATCAAAATTATTTTCATTCCTAATATGGGCCTTTTTCCATACAAATTACTTGACTACGAGTAGTACGAAAATGTATTTCTGGGCCAACAGCATCCCAGACAGTTGTGATGAGTAGCGTTGGCCAGTGGCTCATGCTCTGTCATTTCAGCAGAACTCCTGTTAAGTTGCATTACATTTTTACTCATTCCACGTCAGCTTACTTGGTTGGTCATGATCTTGTATATTGGTGAGTGTACTATCCTTCCAGTTGGGCGACTGCCATCTTACATTTTATTGACATCCATTAATCATATTTTTGTTTCAACTATTAATTTGTTTCACTGATGAAAACTACGACAACGATCTTTAACCTTTTCTTTATTAAATAAAAAAAAAAAAATTCTGGAAAATTCTGAAAACAGTATTTCATAACGATTTAACGCAACCTTTTCAACTTGTTTCGTTTTAAGTTCAGTCATATCGGTCGTTTAGAGTAAACTTTCAGTCCGGAATCAACATTACAATCAACCCTGCCAACAAAACTGAATTTTCTCACTGTAATGCTGAATAAGGTCGATTCGTAAGATATTGTAGAGGTACTGATAATGTAAATAAGGTCAAAATGTGCAGTATTTGAAAATAATGATGTCGTTATGTTAGCAATGGCCCCAGAATTGTAATAATATTTAAAATATAAGTGATAATGGTATCGCATATTAGTGAACACAAAAGGTTTAAAGGGGCGAAAAGCAATATTTTGTAGGTAATAATGATATTACCAACACTATCAGAATAAGAGAATATATGTCGACAGCAATAATTATACAGTTCATTGATCATTCCATGGAAGTCAATAACACTGCATCAATTTATCAATGTTTTCCAAAATTTTCAATTTCCCGTTAATAGTTTTTAGTGCAAAAACTTATCGACATGTCGAATTATTGAACATATTTAGACTATGAATGTATATTCCATTTCGTTGTTCAAGACAACATGACTTCTGCTTAACTACTCGTCNTTCCCGTTAATAGTTTTTAGTGCAAAAACTTATCGACATGTCGAATTATTGAACATATTTAGACTATGAATGTATATTTAATTTCGTTGTTCAAGACAACATGACTTCTGCTTAACTACTCGTCAATGTATGGCCGAGGAGAACGGTAAGTACCAGGGTATGGAAGCCGTCTGCCTGCACGTATCATGTAACAATACTTCCCGCTGCTGGAAAATATGTTTTCTCTATGTATAAATATGTTGTGTGGAATATGTTAAATTGTGTCTGTTGGATCAAACTGGTAAAACAGTTTTTCTGGCCTTGGTAATAATTTTTTCGGTGAGTAAAACCGATATTTTTTTTTTCGTTTTCACAATGGTACACTAAATATCATTCCTTGAATTTATTTGGGTATGACAGTCAATGTTGTCTTTTATTAACCCTTTACACTCCTAAGTAAAACCAGGATCATCTAGCGTGGAATAATGTATGTCTGTAACCTCACAGATTCTTGGTCGTGCATTTCAAATTAAAGGCTTTACACCTGGATATTCATAGAAGTTAAAAAGTTAAAAGTAAAAAAAAAACGCACACTAAATGCAATAAGGGTGTCAACAGTGGTGGTAAGTTCATTATACGGGGTCGAGCTGTAAAATAACAAGGACGTATGTCGCTATTGCTCCCANAAGCTTTAAAATAACAAGGACGTAGGTCGCTATTGCTCCCAGCATGGAGGATAAGAAGGAGTAGTCGAGTGTTATAAAGCCAGTAGCGGTGAAGGTCACTTCCCTGCTACGTACTTGGCTCACCAACATCCTCAGCTGATCCTTGTCATCCTCACTCAGTTCTTTGGTCAGAAGCAACTCGTTTGCAATACGCACAGTGTCCAGAGACTCGGCTCTTGCATCGCTACAAAACTGGATGGTTAGCAATGCTTTAGCAATGTCTAACGTTGCCCACAAAACTGTCAATACAAGAGTTCCGTAGAACATAAGATCGTAATAGTTTTCCCCGTGCATTTCTGACGCTAGATAAATGCCATAACACACACATGATGTTATATGGACAAATGTAGTGAAAACATCTATGAGATTTGCAAATCCATACATGACGTTAATTGTTAATGTTACATCTGTGAGTCTGTGGTGACATAATGCCAGGGCGCGTATTTGAATGTCAGACCCCCGCAGTGAATATTTCGATCGTCCTGAACTCTCTTGGTCCACATTGTTCAGTTCTTGTCTGATGCCCATGTTGTTATTCCCTTCTGTGTTCGTGTATTTCACTTCATTGCTTATTACTCTTGTTATGACCATATTATCAAACATCTTTTCAAGTATATCGTTGAGAATTTTGAACTTTGACTCAATTATTTTGATGATGATAGATCGTTGGGAAATGAATGTAATCTTAATTACTATGTTTATCATGTTTGCAAAAAATATTGCATAGTTGACATTGCGATGTATGTACATGAATCCTTTAGTGAGTGCAAAAACTACGAATCCCAAAAACAGTAAGAAGGTTTTGACATACGATAAATTAAACGTTTTCTTGCTATAGGTAACAAATATTTTAAGAAGAATGTTATCCACAGTTTCAATAGATGTTAACACTTCTTTGATGTACCTGTATTTAAACATAATGTCTATAATAATAACAACTGTTGCTAGAGAACTCAACACGTTATTTAAAACTGTAAAAACCACTTCCCTAGACATTTTTATTGTAGATAAATATTTTAATTTGTCTATCGAATCATCTGCGAATCCGTACACAATAAGGGCTGCTAGCAGACCACTATATATTACTGCAGGAATAGATAACTTAATATCGCTTGTATCTATTCCGTTGTCGGAGATCAAGCTGTAAGGAGCAAGGCCAGTTACCTTAGACAGATAAATGACAGGTCGCAATACTTTGTGGACACTTCCCTGCTCTCGAATTTCTTGCACTTTAGTGGATGCCATCACTCTACAGTCGAAGCTGAAAAACCAGAAAAAAAATTCTTTTAATTTAATTTTTTAACAACAGTTTCTTTAAAAAATATTTTTATATTTGTGTACTTCATCTCGCTTTCTTTAATCAATCTTACGTGTATTCTTAATATGGAAACGCGGTAGCATAACGGTCAGGCAACTCGCCTCCCACCTAGGCGACCTGAGTTCGCTTTCCGGTCGGTTACTCCCGGATTTTCGCATATGAGAATCTTGCCGGACGATTCAACAGCTCGTCGGGTTTTCTCGGTGATCTCCCGTTTCTCCGCCCTTGCATTGCGGCGCTGCTTCATGCTCATCTATCTTCATCCTCATCGGCTCTCAAAATTTTGATGTTAAGAGTTGCTCAAATTTCTTCAATCACTCTTCAATTGTGTATTCTTAACGTCAGTGTGCGAGGGATGAGAGACGCAGCAGCGTTATTAACATTAATATTATATCTAATAAATTATGTTATAGACTCATTTCTTAAATTACACGTGCTAAACTGGTTAACAAATATCTACAAAAATATTTTATATTTCTCTGGTTGTGAAATTAGAGAAACTGAATTAGGAATTTTATTTCAACCTGTGTAGTTACCTACACATTATGTAATGTGTGTAACAAAAATTACACCATATCTTGAGGAGGTGTAAATGCGCTGGTATAAATAAAAGCAAGCGAAATTGAAATAATGTTTGGACATTTTCTTGCAGGCTGTCAGGTATTGGATTCTGTTTTAATTGACAGTAGTTTAATGGCTTTCATTTACGAAAACAGTGAATAAAGTGTATTGGAACATTTGATAAATCTCATGTAACCTTATATAATGAAATTGTGTCTGTTTTGCCAGAAAACAGTTTTAGAAATTAGTGTTATGTGAGATTCATATTACCTCGAGACTTCCAAGATTTTATCTTTAACTTTTTGAGTAGTAAATATAAAATAGTAGATTTAATTTAGTTAGAAATATTGAAAAACTACAGACACTTCATCGAAGACTGGAGGCTATTGATATGACTTTCTATTGACGAAAACGCTTCTTTGTAAAAATAAAGCAATAAAATTCTCATGCTATCGTAACAAATAAAAAATCCAGCTGCTATAAAATTTGTGAATTTGTGTTGTTGGTCTGCAGTAAAATGTCGGTGAAAGTTGTGAAACATGTAGTTTCTTTTTAACTCTGCCAGTTTAGTTACACCGAGACTTATAACTCGTGTAGCTGCCGAAGGAATGCTTAACACTTTGTGAATAGCTTAAGACCACCTTTTTCTAGTGTTAGTTGAATTCTTCTCAAGAGAGAATATACAGCTGGCCACAAAACTTCATTTTACTGTAGGAGGTTAGTTCACACCACATAGATTTATACAATAAAAACGTCTGCGCCACTTATAAATGTGGGTAAAATATTGCCGTGCACTGTTTAAGTTAGGAAAATAATATATTATAATAAATGCTTTCTGAACCAAATGAAATTTCAATGCAATGTAATAGGTATACGTGAAAAAGAAGAAGGTGTATTCCTCACAACTAATAAGGAGCAATATTTACAACAATCATAATTAGTCAAATAACACAGGATTACTCTGAATCTCAGGATCAAAGATAACCTTAGCTAATATTGTTATCTGTTGCCAACTGAACGAATTTGAGGGCATTTTAACAACGGCAAGTGGCGAAGAATACTATTTATTGTACTGTACGCGCTCGCTGCGTCGCATCGCGTGCGAGCGAGTTGAAGTGAAGGACAGCAGTTATATGATCGCGGCAGCAGCAAGCATAGGATTCAATGAACAGGCGAGCGATAGATAATGACGAGTATGAGTTAATTTACATTAACTAAACAGAGACATGAAGAATAGTGTTAATTAGAGTTGAAATAGAAATTAAATATTGCGTTCACTAAGAAATAAAAATAGTAAGAAATGTAGATAAATTATTGAGTGCAGTAAATACTAGCTGTGTTAATAAATTAGAAATGAAGTTTAGTTCTTTTTTTTTTAAGATCTCCGTCCTTCACGAATTTCAGACACGCCTCGCAAGCATCCCATGTAACACTGGTGACAGATGTGGGATGGAGGCAATTATAAATTAATCAATTGTAAATTGAGTTATGCATTAAAAAATTATTAGTTTTATCAAAAATTTTAAACTTTTTTTTTCCACCATTACAGTGAATGTTAACTAAATATTGTCTGCAGAACTGGATGCACTGCGAGCATTAATCGAGGCACGAAGTAGCCAAGTGAAAGCAAATGCAAATAGCTCATGGGAAGATATAAATACCCAAATTAGTAGTGTGTAGGAGAGTGTACATGCCATTGTAAATGCCCAAATTGGTAGTGAAAAAGAAAGCGTGAATTAAACTAAATATCCAAATTGGTCCTGTAATTGAAAGTAAATAGTGTATAAACGAGTATGTAAATAGCAAGAAAATGACTGTAAAAGAGAATGTAGACAGAAAAATAGAGACTGTAAATGAGAATGGAGACATGAAAATAGAAGGAAGGCTGTAGCGAGTTAGTGAACACGAGAATTGACAGTGTGAATGAAAGAATTCACTGAGTAAATGAAATAGTGAACAATGTAAACAATAGGATGGACAGTGAAATGAAAAACTGGACTGTGTCAGTGGAAGGATGGAGTGCGTCGAGAATGAAAAGAGCGCGATGAAGAAGGAAAGGCAGGAATTTCTTCAGCAGTGGAGTTCAGTACCACCACATCGACAGCCGATAAATGTAAAGAAGCAGTACAAGACGAAACTAAAATAGTAACCTCGGATGAGAGCACGAAGATATGCAGCCTTGGTGTCGCTAAGCAAGAAAAAGGGGAAGGGTTATTCAAATAAGACCGTCCCTTACGATGGTCAGAATTCATGGCAGGAGTAGAACACCAGTTAAAAATGGTCGCAATGCTTAATGGCTGGACAACCGAACAGCGGGCTTACTACCTCGCCGCTGTACTACAAGGGCCTTGCATTCAGCATGCTACAATCACTGCCAAAGCGACATCGACTGGAGTACCTCACACTGGTGTCAGCTTTGGAGCTATTTTTCGGAGACCGGTACCAGCGACATACCCACCATGGCCAACTGCGAAGCCGCACCCAGCGACCAGGGGAGCCACTGCAGGAGCTATGGCAACACATTGTGCGCCTCTCCCACCTATCTCTGCAGGGGTGTCCCGAGGAGGCGCGACATCATTGCAGTCGGCTTCTTCATAGATGCCATCTCCATGCAGAGGTTTGACAAGCCTTACGTCTGGATGCACCGCACAACACGCAGGATGCCCTGGCCCGCGCACTGGAGGTGGAGTCAGCAAGGCAGGAGCCCGAACCCCGACGTCCAGTACGCACAGTGACACTGAACAAAGGCGAAGACGGGATAACGAAGACAGTGAAGGAGTTGCAGTTGGCCTTGAGGGACATCGCTTCCAGGATTCATGCTACATAGCTTTGCCGCCCCTCACGCAAACGGAGGGACTGTTGGCCATTTGGACAGCTGGGGCACCTCAGAGCTTGTTGGCGACAACAGAAGCAGAAAACAGTTAGGTGACAGTGTCGCAAAGAACAAATGGCCTCGATTAGCGCATACAAGCACCTGCTTGAAGAAATTCGTGAGCTTCATGCATATGCCTAACAACTGAGACACCGCATAAATGTGCTGATGCTGCAAGCTGCACGCCTTACAAAGCTGTTGGAAAATACACACGATGGCCTGCGAATGCTGTCCAGAAGCCCTTTGCACACCGGAACATATAACAGTTAAAATTGCTCATGGGACGGAGCGAGCGATGTGATGGTCTCCCTCAGTAGTGACTCTGAGGATAGAAGTCCCATGAAGGAAGTTATTCGGGGTGCAAAGAACAAGCTGTGTGAACTCCAGAAAGGGAGTGACGCAGTCTACAGGATCTATAAGTGCTTCAGTTTACATCGTACCAGCTGCGAGAGAAGTGACAAGAGGAAGGGAAATCAGCGACTGCGAGTATCAAGCAGTAACGAGTTTGGCTGGCATCTTGGACTACTGGACTAAAGGCGTTAGTGATAGACGTTACAAATGATTACAACATATAGACTAAACATGTGCTAACGTTGAGTATGAGTTTATTAACAATAACTAAACAATGACATAAAGAAGGACGTCAATTAGAGTTGGAATACAGATTAAATATTCCCCACGCTAATAAATAAACAGAGCAAGAGTGCAGATAGATAATCGTATGCTGTAAATAATAGCTGTGTTAATAAATTAGAAATGAAATTTCATTCTTTTGTTNGATAGAAGTCCCATGAAGGAAGTTATTCGGGGTGCAAAGAACAAGCTGTGTGAACTCCAGAAAGGGAGTGAGGCAGTCTACAGGATCTAATTCACGAAGTCAAATGTAGCATGGTCGACGCTCTCTTCACTCAAGAGGAAGGGAAATCAGCGACTGTGAGTATCAAGCAGTAACGAGTTTGGCTGGCATCCTGGACTACTGGTCTAAAGGCGTTAGTGATAGACGTTACAAATGATTACAACATATAGACTAAACCTGTGCTAACGTTGAGTATGAGTTTATTAACAATAACTAAACAATGACATAAAGAAGGACGTCAATTAGAGTTGGAATAGAGATTAAATATTCCCCACGCTAATAAATAAACAGAGCACGAGTGCAGATAGATAATCGCATGCTGTAAATAATAGCTGTGTTAATAAATTAGAAATAAATTTCATTCTTTTGTTTTATTTATTAAGATCTCCGACCATCACGACCTCATATACGCCCCGCAGAGGTCTCATTNTATGCTGTAAATAATAGCTGTGTTAATAAATTAGAAATGAAATTTCATTCTTTTGTTTTATTTATTAAGATCTCCAACCATCACGACCTCATATACGCCCCGCAGAGGTCTCATTTAACAATACATACTTCTGGGTCACGTCTTTCAATTCANACCATCACGACCTCATATACGCCCCGCAGAGGTCTCATTTAACAATACATACTTCTGGGTCACGTCTTTCAATTCATTCATTCCTTTAGCATAATGTCTACCATTGCCAAAAAATATACAAATTTAAAGCCTCAAAATATTTCAACATAACTGCGACAACATCAGCATAAAATATGCTCAAAATCTTGGCAGAAAAATTAATTTGAAGTTACAATTTTTATTTTTTATTTGGCTTCAAAAACACCTGCAGATTTCCATTTGATTATTTAGCGTTAATTCGTGTTTTCATGCACTGCTAATAAATTAAAGAATGAAGCATAAACAAAGTAGGTTTGTGCTATGTCGTCTTTTCATATGAAGTGCAATTCAGTTGAACAAGAAAGCAAATACAAACAGAAAAAAAGAGAACTTTAACAACTTCATTTCAATAAACGACCGGTACAAATTATTTGCTGAATTTATCGAAACCACAACCACAAGTATATATTCACTATAAATACATCGCCAGTGCTATATCTACAAGTTCAAAATAATCTGGAATCCAAAGAAATTATAAAAAGCAGTAAAGCGTCATCAGTGATAACAGTATCAGTTGAAGAATTATCTGTTAATTGCTATTCAAAATGGATCAACAACAGACAAAGCATACCGAAGAAATAAGTTCATCCCCTCACCTAAAAACAACAGAAAATCAGGCAGGAATAGGCAAGAATTATTTGAACAACTAATTCCGCTAATTTTCGAGTAATTCTATCCCAGTCTAGGGAATTATAATTTAGGAAAATACCTGAAGTTCGTCCCATTGCTTTCATCCAAACCTGAATACGGCGACAGCAACAACTCTGGAANCTCGTCCCATTGCTTTCATTCAAACCTGAAGACGGCGACAGCAACAACTCTGGAATATTGAGCGAATAAAGCAAGACCGTGAAAGTATTCTCTCAGACAATCAATTATGTCTGCTATATTGATAAACCGTTTCGGTAAAAGTAAATTCATTTTTTAGAAGATGCCAAATGTAAATGCAAAATAACTTTGTCATAGGAACACATTTTGAAAAAGCTTCTCGTAAACTTTGCTAGCAATTAAAAAATCTTGCTTAGTTGAAAGTGTGGAAATACTTAAAACAACTCTATATAATTGAATAACTCCCTGTCTCTGCAGTGCATTAACTTCTACAATTGTAGTTTTAGACATAATCGACTTTTACACAGAACTTTATTATCAAAAGATGCGAAATACGCACCATCTCCCATCAGTGGCGTGGAGTACACTATCATAATGCGCAAGACTGTTAGCCTTCCAGGAGTCCCTTATAGCAAAACCAATTACTTAGTTCTCGTTATCTATCATTTTGATATGATTCAGACACACTGTGAAGAGAGTTCCTTCTTCGAAAGCGCCATTCATTGTTCTGACATTTGTTGATGAAACAGATAAATGAAACAGACCAGCAGAAAACGCTGACTGTAAAACTCGGTCGATGAATGTGGAAGACGTCACATGAATTACGCTAATTTGAATTACAATTTGCCCATAAAGAAATAACGGCTGCATTCAAATAACTATTATTCTCGTGAAGGATTGTTTCTCAAACAGTGGTTCGCCATTCTATGGAGGCCTTAGACAGTGTGCTAGGAGACCNGTGAAGGATTGTTTCTCAAACAGTGGTTCGCCATTCTATGGAGGCCTTAGACAGTGTGCTAGGAGACCACCTATGGCTTTAAGTTTCATCTTTATTAATAACTCTCTAGTGGTTACATTCTGTGGAAAATTAGAATATTGAACTTTTAACTTTAAAATACCACTGTTACTCTGTAGAGCATAATTTGTGACATAAAAATCAAACAATATTAAAGTATAAATGCAACCATAAGAAAATTACAAAAGGATTCTCTAATTATAAAATATATCGTAGTATTTATCATTGTTTTCTTTTGAAACGTATTTTGAAACGTTTGGTTTAGATTTCGTAACACATGCAAAAAAATAGTTTTCAAGTAATAATAAATTATTTTAAAAACTTTTTGTGTTCATCTATACATATTATAATACTCAAATGAAAGTATTCACAAAGTGGATGAAAACATGTAGATTAACTGTTAACAATATAAAGTATTGTGAACTTCTCTGAAGACANAACAATATTAAAGTATAAATGCAACCATAAGAAAATTACAAAAGGATACTATAATTATAAAATATATCGTAGTACTTATCATTGTTTTCTTTTGAAACGTATTTTGAAACGTTTGGTTTAGATTTCGTAACACATGCAAAAAAATAGTTTTCAAGTAATAATAAATTATTTTAAAAACTTTTTGTGTTCATCTATACATATTATAATACTCAAATGGAAGTATTCACAAAGTGGATGAAAACATGTAGATTAACTGTTAACAATATAAAGTAATGTGAACTTCTCTGAAGACATGCAGTATTCAAATCATTACTTTCGAATTTTAATTATAAAAATTTATTAGGGCATTATGTATTTCCCTGACATGCGGTACCGCTCTAAACTGTCATTCACTCACGCTAAACATGCGATTATCGCAGGATATGGTCGAAAACCAGTAGTTAGTTTATCGTGGAGTTTTTTTACGCTATACGTATGTAAAACACAATATTATAGTGTTTCGGCTAAAATATAATACGCTATTTTCAGAATAAAAGTAAGTTCATAACCACCATGACTGATCGTTTGTTATATATTATTGAAAAAAATATCAACAGNTAACCACCATGACTGATCGTTTGTTATATATTGATGAAAAAAATATCAACGGTTTTTCTTATTAACGTTTACATAAGGCTTTATTTAGGTAACAAATCCAAACCTGGTGGAAAATTTAGTAATGTTAGCATTGAGCTGGAATATTATTATCTGCTTCAAGTTGTTTGTCAACTGAATTCACGTTGTTTACATTTAAACACAAGGAGAGTAATATTAACTCGCTCTTGCCGTTTGTTGTACAGTAAGCACCAGCTGCTTCTTGGAAGTTGGACAAGACAATTCTTTTTGCAATAACGGCTTTCACTGCATACTCGAACAACAACGTAGATATTCTACTCTATACATCTGAATAACGCTTTTGAATAAGTCATTGTTAGTAGTCATTCTATATTCCATCTTTGTTGACTTATCCGTTCATAATTTGTGACAAAGGCCAATCGTATATAATGTAAATCAATGGAAATCACCATAAATCATTAAAATCCGTGTTACTAAAAGATTAGAAATATTAATTTTTCATTCAAATCGTCAAATTTAAACAAATACGTGTTCTAGTAAATAATTTGGTTTAATAATACCTGATTCTGNTAGATTAATAAATAATTATGTAAACTAAAATTAATTAATTTTTTAAGTTAGGTAAGTTTATATCTACATCTACAGATTTTCACGGAAGTAATTATACACGTGATCAAAAAATTTACTATTCAGCATTTCTAAAAATTCCGAGTACTCTACTATCAACAATGAACGTACGTTTACACATCATATTAACTTAGCGATTTGACTGTTTCAAATGCATAATATTGTTTCTCTGTTTGACTGGAAAATACGTTACAAATCTATAAGGGATATTAAACTGTCAGAAAGAGATTTATTTTATTAAATACTTGCAAAATGTTGCTTAACGAAACGAATCTTTTGCAGGAAATTCTGAATTAGCGGATCTGGTATATGAACCTAGCTACAAAACTAAATTTATTTCGTGTCATATTGACGGCATAAATAGCCAACGTTCTACCATAAATTTAAATTGAGAAAACTAAATATACTCGGTGAGGGCACCCATCGGCATAAGTACATTTTCTCTAATGTAAACATTCAGTTCATATTTGCAAAAATTCTGTAGTATATTTCGTAATCGCTCCAATTATAAAACGTCTTTATTTTGGTTGGGTTAGCTTAAAACAAGTTACATTAATGTTTTATATGCAAAGTACTAATTTTAAAATTTTTACTTCTTGTGGCTAACAATTAAATCTTTTACACTGAACATTTACAGATGAATTTCATACAAATTTGTCTCTCATGATTTGGTGTATATTATTCACGGAAAAGTGAGAACTTTTGAAAATTCTCTTATTTGGAATAACAGTCAATAAATATATATTATTTTAGTCATAGACGTTAACTTCTGAGTGTGGTGAAATATACATACTCTGTGTATTATATAAATTAATAATATTGATTTTGAAAGGTTTTAAAAAAGGTAAAAAAATGGCTTAAATAAAAAATAAGTTAGTGCCTCAAAAGTGCTTACTTACTGTGAAAAGCGTTTAAAGATATCGAAGTCTCCAGAGGAGCCACAAAACTAACATATTTAAGCCTATCTGCATCTCTAAATGGGGCAGATGTGCTGCAGTGATTAGACTAATCCCCTCTCTCCTAGTCGAACTGGATTCGATTCCGGGCGGGGTCACTCCCTGATTTTCGCCTGTGGGGAATCGTGACGGACTATACCGCTGTTCGGTGTGTTTTCTCGGGGATCTCCCGTTTCACCCACCATTTCTTTCCGGTGCTGCTCCATACTCAGCTCGCTATATACGTCGATATTAACAGCGGCCAAAATCTCTTAACTTACTCACTCTCTTCACTTCTATAAATATGTAATTTCCGACAAATTTAGTGTAAATAAACTACGTTATATGTGCATACATACAAAACACTTCGCAACACCTTGCTTCGCAAAAAAAAAAAAATATACTGATTATATATACACAAAGTAATGTCGTATTCAGTTGACTGTCCCAAAGCAGTGCATGCATTTGTAATGCTCGAAACGTCGTTTGAGGTAAGCAAAATTTGTCACAAAATCGAAATTGTTCTAATAAGAAAGTTATTTTGCATCAATTTTAAACAAATATGTAAATTATAAAAATTTAATTTTCAAAAAAAGATATATTTATTTAAACTTTTCTGTCAAAACGACATTGATAACGTTTTAACACAAGTATGAAACGTATTTGCCCATAAACTACGTGATATAACGATGAATAGCTTCCATTTATAGGAATAAAACAAATGCCAAGAACAGAATTATTTTGATTCCAAATATGAGTCTTTTTCCTCATTCATTACTAGACTACGAGTAGTACGAAAATGTATTTCTGGGCCAACAGCATCCCAGATAGTCGTGATGAGTAGCGTTGGCCAGTGGCTCATGCTCTGTCATTTCAGCAGAACTCCTGTTAAGTTGCAAAACATTTTTACTCAATCCACGTCAGCTTACTTGGTAGGTCATGATCTTGTACACTGAAGATCCAAAAAAAAAAAAACTGGTATAGGCGTGCGTATGCAAATAACAGACGTATGGAACCAATTAGAGTAATTCTGTGCGGTCGGCAGCTAGATCAGTTACTGCTGCTACAATGGCAGGTTATCAAGATTTAAGTGTGTTTGAACGTGGTATTGTAGTCGGTGCACGAGATATGGGACATAGCATCTCCGAGGTAGCGATAACATTGGATGTTCGTGTACGACCATTTCGCGAGTGTACCGTGAATATCGGGAATCCGGTAAAACATCACATCTTCGACATCGCTGCGGCCGGAAAAAGATTGTGAAATAACGGGACAAACGACGACTAACGAGAATCATTAAACAGGACAGACGTGCAACCCTTTCTCAAATTGGCACACATTGCATTTGGTACTGGCCTGCAGGATTTATGGTGTGAATTGCCTTCTGCATATCTTTAGGCATTAGTCGAGTCAATGCCACGTCGTAGCTCTTCAATTTATATTTGTGAGTGTACTATTCTTCAAGTTGGGTGACTGCCATCGTACATTTTATTGACAACCCTGAATCATATATTTGATCAACTACTAATATGTTCCTTTGTTGAAAACCATGACTGCGATATTATAATGTTTACTATGTTATATACAAAAAAGTTGTTTTGAAAAATTTCGAAAACACTATTTAATAACCTTTTAACACCACTTTTCAGCTTGTATCGTTTTCAGTTCAGTCAAATCGGTCGTTTAGAGTAAATTTCAGTCAGGTATCAACATTACAATCAACCTTGCCAGCAGTACTGAATTTTCTCACTCTAATGCTGAATATGGACGATTTTAAAGATTCCAGGGTGAAATTTCACCAAAACAAAATGAAGGGTTGATATTTTAGAGGTACCGATGATATAAATATCTTCAAAATATGGTATATTTGAAAATAATTTTGCCATTATGTTAGGAACTGCCCCCGGAATTATAATCATATTTAAAATATCAGTGCTTATGGTATTGCATTGTAGTGAACACAAAATCCTTAAACGGGTGAAAAGCAATATTTTCTAGATAATAATGGCATTACCAAGATTATCAGTATTAGAGAATATATATCAGCGGCAATAATTATATACTCATTGCAGATCTCCAGTTCATCGATCATGCCAACCTTGGAAGTCAAAACCATGGCATCGATATAGCAATATTTTCCAAAGTTCGAAATCGGCTGTCAATTGTTTTTTGTACAAAACATTATCGTTATATAGAAATATTGAACATATTTAGACAATAATTGTATATTTCATTTCGTTGTTCAAGACAACACTACTTATGCCACCCTACTCGTCATGTGAAAGAGAATTCGGTTTATCAATACAACAGTAGTCCTTGACGTCACAGGTATACTGTTCCCAGTGTATGGCAGAGGTGATCGGCAAGTACCAGGGTATGGAAGCCGTCTGCCTGCAGGTATCATGTAACAACACTTCCCGCTGCTGGGAAATATGGTTTTTCTATGTAGGAATATGTTGTGTGAAATATGTTAAATAGTGTATGTTGACTGAGACATGTAAAACAATTTCTCTGGCCATGGTAATAATTTTTTCGAGAGTAAAACTGATTTTTTTTTTTCGTTTTCACAATGGTAAATTTAATATCATTCCTTGAATTTATTTGGGTATGATAGTGATTGTTGTCTTTTATTAACCCTTTAAACTCCTGTGTCAAAACAGGTTCATCTAGCGTGGGAAAATGTATGTCTGTAACCTCACAGATACTTGGCCGTGCCTATAAAATTAAAGATTTACACCTGGATAACCATAGAAGTGAAAGAATTAAAAGTAAAAATAAAAGGGCACACTAAATGCAATAAGGGTATCAACAGTGGTGGTAAGTTCATTATACAGGATCGAGCTGTAAAATAACAAGGACGTAGGTCGCTATTGCTCCCAGCATGGAGGATAAGAAGGAGTAGTCGAGTGTTATAAAGCCAGTAGCGGTGAAGGTCACTTCTCTGCTACGTACTTGGCTCACCAACATCCTCAGCTGATCCTTGTCATCCTCACTCAGGTTTTTGGTCAGAAGCAACTCGTTGGCAATACGCACAGTGTCCAGAGACTCGGCTCTTGCATCACTACAAAACTGGATAATTAGCAGTGTTTCAGCAATGTTTATTATTGCTCGCCCTGCTGCCCACACAAGAGTACTGTAGAACTTAAGTTCGAAAAATTTTTCCTCTCGCCATTCTGACACTATATAAATGCCGTAACACAAATATGATGTTATATGGACAAATGTAGTGAACATATATATGAGATTTGCAAATCCATACATAATGTTAACGGCTAATGTTACATCAGTGAGCCTGTTGTGACATAATGCCAGGGCGCGTATTTGAATGTCAGACCCACGCACTGAAGTTTTTGATTCTCCTGAACTCTCTTGGTCCACATTGTTAACTTCTTGTCTGATCCCCATATTATTATTCCCTTCATTGTTCATGTGTTTCTCTTCATTGTCTATTACTCTTATTATGACTATATTATCAAACATCTTTTCAAGTATATCGTTGAGAATTTTGAACTTTGACTCAATTATTTTAATGATGATAGATCGTTGGGAAAAAAATGTTATCTTAATTACTATGTTTATCATGTGTGCAAAAATTATTGCATAGNAATGATGATAGATCGTTGGGAAAAAAATGTTATCTTAATTACTATGTTTATCATGTGTGCAAAAATTATTGCATAATTTACATCGCGATGCATGTAGATATAACTTTCGGTGAGTGCAAAAGCTACGAATCCCAAAATTAGAATGAATAATTTGACATACTATAAATTAAACATTTTCTTGCTATAGGTAAGAACAATTTTAAGAAGAATGTTATCCACAGCTTCAATAGTTGTCAACACTTCTTTGATGTACTTGTATTTCAAAATGATGTTAATAATAATGACAACTGTTGCTAGAGAACTCAACAAGTTGTTTAAAACTGCAAAAGACAGTACCTTCGAAATTTTCATTTTAGATAAATATTTTAATTTATCCATTGAGTAATCTGCGCACCCGTACACAATAAAGGTTGCTAGCAGACCACTATATATTACTGCAGGAATAGATAACTTGATATCGCTTGTATCTATTCCGTTGTCGGAGATCAGGCTGTAAGGAGCAAGGCCAGTAACCTTAGTTAAATAAATTACAGGTCGCAATACTTTGTGGACACTTCCCTGCTCTCGAAGTTCTTGCACTTTAGTGGATGCCATCACTCTACAGTCGAAAGCTGAAAAGAGAGACAAAATGTATTTATTATATTTTTTAATAACTGTTTGTTTAAAATATATTTTTATGTTTGTGTTATACTGCATCTTGCCTTCTTTAATCTATCTTACATGTATTCGTAACTTCGAACCGCGGTGTCATTTTGCTGAGACTAATTGCCTCCCAACTTGGAGAAACGGTTTGGATTTCCGGTTGTTCGCTTCCAGATTTTCGCATGTGAGAATCGTCCCGGACGATGCCAGGGGTCGTCGGGTTTTCTCGGGGATTTCCCGTTTCCTCGTCCGGGCATTCTGACGCTACTCCAAACTCATCTCTCTTCACCCTCATCGGCACTCAAGACTTTGATGTTAAGAGTTGCCCAAATTTCTTCACTCACTCTTTAATTGTGTATTCTTAACCTCAGTGTGTGAGGAATGAGAGACGTAGCAGCGATTTATAATTATTGATATATATAAATCAATTAATAATTAAAGCGGCTCATTCATTTTAATTATACTTGTTAAACAGTTAAGCGTATTTGTACAAAAATCGTTTATATTAAACTGGTTATGAAATCAGAGGAACTGAATTAGGTATTTTATTTCAACCTGTGTAGCTACCTACACCTTATAGAATGCGTGTAACGAAAATTACACCACCTCTTGAGTAGGTATAAATGCTGTGGTGTAAATAAAAGCAAGCGAAATTGAAATAATGTTCGGAAATTTTCCTGTAGGCTGTCAGGTATGTAATTCTGTTTTATTTTACTGTAGTGCAATGGCTTTCATTTACGGAAAGTTAGTAGTGTGTATATAAAATTGTGATAAATCGTATGTAAACTTAAGTGTTGACATTTTTTACGTTTTGCCGAAATATTCTTTTAGAAATTATTGTTATTTTAGCTACATATTACTTCAAGACTTCTAAAATTTGTTTTCCTCCAAATTTCTGTATAGTCAATATAAAATAGAATGGTTGATTTTGTTAGAAATATCTAAAAACTAAGTCATGTCCTCGAAGATTGGAGGGTATTGATATGAGTTAATATTGTAAAATATGTTGTAAAAATAAAGCTATCCAATTCTCATGCTCTTGTAACAATTAAAAAATCCCAACATGTCAGTGACAGTTGAGAGAAAGGGAATTTCTTTTTATCTCTCCCAGTTTAGTTACAACTAGAGGGATAACTCGTGTAGTTGTCGAAGGAATGCTTACATTTTGTGAAAAGATAAAGTCCATCTTTTTCGAATGTTAGTGGAATTCTTCTCAAGAAAGTTAATACAGCCAGACGCAATACTTCAAACGACTTCGCAACTGGTAAATGGGAGTAAAATATTTCCCTACACTGTTTACATTAAGAATGAAAACGGCATAAAAATTTAAAGTAAGTTAATTGGCAAACATGAATAATAAGAAATGGAAATCATTACAACTAACAAGGAGCAATTTTTACAACATTTATTATTCGTCAAACAAGAGGGGATTGATATGAAATGCGAGGTCATAGCTAATCTCAGCTAATCTGGTTAACTGTCGCCAACAGAACGAATTTGAGGACATTTATTACAACGACAAGTGACAAAGAATACTTTTTATTATACCGTTACGCGCTTGCTACTTCGCATCCTGCACGAACGAGTTTAAGTGAAGGACAGCAGTTATATGATAGTGGCGGCAGCAAGTTTAGGATTGAATGAACGGGCGAGCGATATCTCCTTGGCCACGTATTTGTTTAGAAAGCGAGCTGACACAATAATCCTTTTGCAACTCGCACTGTTATTCCTGGGTGTATTGGGTTTATGCGTCTCTCTGTGGAATTTTATAGTTGTTTACTGCCCTAGATTGTGTCCGCATGACTCGCAGTGAGTTAAACTTTCAAGATCAAGGCCAGCAGAGTTGAAATTGTGTGACGGGGCTCCGGGCCGGGAGTAGATGAAAGAATGAGACGCTGAGTTCAGAGCAATAGAAGACGAGCGGCGAGAGAAGTGACCAGCGGAAGCGAAACCTGCGACTGCGAGTATCAAGCAATGAAGGGTGCGGCTGGCATTTTGGACTATTTGACTGGATGCGTGAGTGAAAGACATTACAAATGGTGGCAACAGATAGACGTAACATGTTTTAATGACGCGTGTGAGTTAATTTACTAAACTTAGAAAGACATTTATTACGTTAGTTAGAGTAAATAAAGACATTAAAATATTGCGCTGTTTGAAAAATGAAAAGAGTTATAGTGGAAACAGAGGGATATATACTTTAATACTGTAAATAATTGTTCTGTGAATAAATTAGAATTGAGATATTGTTATTTCATTATTATTATTAAGACCTCAATCCCTCACGAACTAAGATACGCCACGCAGTCGTCCCATGTAACAATACATATATCTGAAGCAAGTAATTTATCTTATACATTCCTTCAGCTTAATGTCTACCATTACGAAAAAATATTCAAATTTAAGGCTTCAAAATATATCAACAGAACTGCCACCACATAAGCTAAATTTGTGCTTAAAATCTTTGAAAAAATAATTAATTTGGCGTGATAATTTTCATTTTTTTACTGGCTTCAAAAACACCAGCTGATTTTAGTTCACTTATTTAGCGTTAATTCGTGTTTTCATGCGCTGTTAAGAAATTAAAGAGTGGATCATAAACAAATTAGGTTTGTGCCTTATCATATTTTCATGTGAAGTGCACTTCAGTTGAACGAGAAAGCAAATACAAACAGAAAAAAGATAACTTTAACAACTTTATTTCGATAAACGACCGGTACTCATTAATTGCAGAATTTATCGAAACTATAACCACCACAATAGATTCATCACAATTATAGACATCTCCATTGCTGTAACTACAAGTCCAAAATCATCTGGAATCCATTGAAATTATGAAAAGCAGTCAAGCGTCATCAGTGATAACACTATGAGTTGTAGTATTATATGTTAATTACTATTCAAAATAGATGAACAACGGACAGAACATACCGAGGAAATAAGTTCACCCCCTCATCTAAAAACTACAGAGAATCATATAGGTATCGGCAAGAATTATTTGAACAACTAATTCCGCTAATTTTCAAGTACTTCCTTCCCAGTCTAGGGAATTGAATTTAGGAAAATACCTGAATCTCGTCTCATTGCTTTTATTCAAACCTGAAGACGGCGACAGCAACAACTCTGAAATATTGAGCGAATTAAGCAGGACCGTTAAGGTATGCTCTCAAGACAATCAATTAGGTCTCCCATATTGATAAACCGTTTCGGCAAATGAAAATTCATTTTATAGAACATTCCAAATGTAGATGCAAACAAGCTTAATCAAAGTGTCACATTTTGAAAATGTGTCTCGTGAATTTTGTTAGCAATTAAAATAGGTTGCTGAGTTGATAGTGTCGAAATACTTTAAACAATTCTATATATTTGAAGAACTCCCTGTGTCCGCAGTGCATTAACTTCTACAATTTAGTTTTATTTTCAATAAAATTTTCACAGACCTTGATTATCACTATATGCGAAGTACGCACCATCTCCCATCGGTGGCGTGGAGTGGACTATCATAATGCGCAAGACTGTTAGCCTTTCAGGCGACCCTTATAGCAAAACCAATTACTTAGCTCTGGTTATCTATCATTTTGATATGATTCAGACACACTGTGAAGAGCGTTGCCTCTTCGAAAGCGTCATTCATTGTTGGGACATTTGTTGATGAAACAGATAAATGAAACAGACTAGCAGAAAATGCCGACTGTAAAACTCGGTCGATGAATGTGAAAGGCGTCACATGAATTACGCTAATTAGAATTACGATTTGCGCACCAAGAAATAACTGCTGCATTCAAAAGAAGTGTTATTCTTGTGATGGATTGTTTCTCAAACAGTGGCTCGTCATTCTCTAGAGGCCGCAGAGAGTGTGTTAGGAGCCCGCCAATGGCTTTAAGTTTCATCTTCATTAATCACTCTCTATACTCTGATGAACATTATAATATTGAACTTTTAACACTAAAATATTACTATCACTGTATAACGCATAATTTGGGAGATAATAATCAAACAATATTAAAAGAATAATAAATGCAACCATATGAAAATTACAAAAATTAACTATAGCTATAAAATTTCTCGTAGTACTTAGCATTGTTTTATTTTTAAAAGTATTTTGGATACATTTGGTTTAGTTTTCGTAATACACGTAAAAATATCGTTTTCAAGAACTCGTAAATACTTAAATTTTCCTTGTGCTCATCATAGTATAACATTCGAGTTAGCGGTTGCCAGAATTAACGAAGAGGAC
>NQII01009074.1:0-21878 GCA_002778355.1 Clitarchus hookeri
ACAGAAATCGTAAAGAAAGAGAGGAGAATGAGGCCATGTTCCAATAGGCACTTTTTGTTAACAAAATTGTCACGTAATCTGTTTTGTCAACAAAATCTATGACATATTTATGTAATTTGCATTTTGTCCACTTTGAGGCTGACAAATTACAAAATGTAAATTACCAAACCGCTACCATATTAGTTATGGCTGTGTGATACATTTAAATACAGTAGTGAATAAAATATGAAAATTGGCACAATTTACAACAAAAAGCAGATTTACAAAGAAAAAAATAATATTTCAGATGACAAGATTGTACACAGATAGGAAAGGGATCTCGTNGACAAGATTGTACACAGATAGGAAAGGGATCTCGTAAACTGTGATTTTTCTTCAGAAAGTAGAGTAAACATGTAATTTTTGAGCCAAAGACAATTTATTTCACACTTCAAGCATTAAAAAATTCTTTTTTTAAATACTGTTCTTGGGTTCAGGGTTTAAAATCAGTTAACATATAAGTATGTATAAGTAACATATAAAATGGATTTTAATTGTACAGAGAATTTATGAGTCCAGTTTCTGGAGCCATGAGGTTTTGTAAATTAAGACTTTGCCTGTAGTTTTGTCTAGCAGTAAACATGACGTTCACCATGTTTGTAAATACCCATATTCATGCATGCAAAATATAGTAGAACCTAATTAAAATGACCCCTAACTGTTTCCAGAAATAAGATTGTTATGACAGGTTGGTCACTATAGATATTGCAGGGAATTTAGTACCGATTTTGACCCATCCCCAACCCTTATGCATAAAAATTTGCACTTATTTCATGAAGTCTGTGTTTAGTCATCGCTAGTGCGGAAATAACACGTTTTTGTAATTAAATATGAATCAATTTTAACAGGCAGAGGTCTTGAAAGAAAAATTATACACGAATGGCTTATACTTACCCTCTCCTTGTCACCAAAAATTTAAAAAAAATAGATAAATGTGAGGATTCACCGAACATCTTAAGTCCATNACTTACCCTCTCCTTGTCACCAAAAATTTAAAAAAAATAGATATATGTGAGGATTCACCGAACATCTTAAGTCCATGTTCAACCATCTCTGGCATAAAATAAATATCGTTTTTGCATGGAATGTTAATTTAATTCAATAGTCATATGTCATCTGAATGAAATAATACCACGGAAGGGTATCTGCAAACTCCTTTGTCATCAATCAATTACGAAAAGTTAACAATGGACACTGCCTACAATTTTTCCGAGTAAAAACTCATGTGTTTCATAGCCTCTTTCATAAAGATCTGACATTTCAATGAAATACTAATTTGTATTAATAAACAGACGTCTTCTGAATAAAAGGGTACCAGNTCATAAAGATCTGACATTTCAATGAAATACTAATTTGTATTAATAAACAGACGTCTTCTGAATAAAAGGGTACCAGGTACACAGAAGGATATCTGTGATGTCCTTTGTCTCCAATAAATTACAGAAACATTAATATTGGACACTGCCCATGTTTTTCTGAGCAAAAATTCAATGTTTGGTGGTGGTGTCTTGCTAAAAAATATGAGGATATATCAACAAAATATTAGTTTATATTAATAAACAGATGTCTTCCAAATAAATGGCACAGAAGTATTTCTGTGCACTCCTTGGTCACCAAACAATTACAGAAACTGTAAAATTGGATGCTGTATACTTTTTGCACCACATTTACAAACAAAACCAAAGTGTCATTGTTTATTCCACACACAAACACTACTTTCCGAAGTGACAAGGAAAGGGAGCAGAGCACAACTGCAGAAAAACACTAAGGGTAGTCGCATCGCAGGCGTGCTGAAACATTCAGCAGCCTGAGGGGTGAAGGGTGGATGGAGGTAATAGGTATTGACTAGCACTGGTGGTCCAGAGGGGTGGTATCTATTTTTAGGTGAGCTGGCCCTGCCTATATAGTGCTCATCGAGAGAAATGCAACATGCAGAAACCTAAAAAGTGCAAAAAATGTATTTTTCAACTAATTTTTCAACAATTTTCTACTTTTTTCACCCAAATTATTCGTGGTTTCTCAAAAATGAGTTTTTATATAAAGGTCACTTCAAATGGGGTCAATATGGAGGGGTTCTATTGTAAAAGCAAAAGGGAATGGGGGCCATTTTTTTATCTTTTTGTGTCACCAACAGTATTAAATCTTATATTAAGTAGGTTTCCTTACAAATCTTACTGTAGTATCAAAACTTCTTATTAATGAGCAAATTTGTTGAAAATTTAAGTCCATGAAAACAATAAGATACGGCAGGAATAGGCTACAACGGACTACCTTTTAAAAAGTAAACAGAAAACAAGCACACTTAGGGCAGTATTCGTCCTGAGTGTGTGTGTATATATATGCACATGCATGCATACACTTATATGTGCACATGCACACATTTTTACCAAGTGGATATGCGGTCGCAACATTTTGCTAGCCCAGCCAGTAAAACCTTGCAACAGTGCATCCATGTGGTCAGAATGTGTTCTGTTGATGTGTGTGTGTGAGTGGGTGCATGTGTGCATGTGTATGTGCATATGTGGACACACACACACACCTGTAATTACTTATGTTTTCTGTCTCCTTTTTAAAATGTTATAAGTCCATCAAAATTCTGGAGTTGATGTTATTGGTGTTAACCTGTTGCCCGACCCTAGGAGGCCAACATGTTTCTATGGATAGCCAGAAAAAATACCCAAAGTGGTATGAGGTGAGAATGTACTGAATATGTGGATGAAATGGGAGTGTTTCTAAGCACTACAGTTCAAATTAATGACTGCCAACATGTGTGTTTCTCATCCAAAAATCTTCCAGCACTCTTGGGGCCTGGGACTGTATCACAGGCACCAAATGTTTAGAGGCTAGTGCTGAGATGAGAACCAGATGCAAGTTGTTTGGTAACTACAGGAAGTTCATGTTTAATTAAGCAATTTTTAAAGTTCTGCATAAAATATCATTTTCAGCCCATTTTGTATACTTTTATCATGAAATGTAACGTTAATGATCCCTTGNTCTATATTGGCTTGCAAGAACTTTTAGAATAGAACTAACATTTAGAGTAGACCAATAATAGCCAGTGATGTGGCATGCTTGTGGGCCACAGGTCAGGACTACGAGATCTGCCCGTACGCAACATTCAGTCTGCCGGGCACAGGCAAGGCAGCCAGCATTCAGAACATGGACTACTACATGCAGTTCCAGACGTTTGGCCAGCAGGAGTGCTACTCAGGCCAGCCGCAGGCCTCTCGCAAGCACTACTCGCACGTGCGTGGCCGCTCGAGTGCATCCTGCACCTCACGAGAAACCAAGCTCGCCAACTCTTCCAACAGCCCACCTGATGGGCTCAGCCTCGGTAAGTCCTGGCCATGCACCTATCGGCCTAATTTGATCATAATTTATTGCAGTATGGCAAAAGCGTTCCCTATAGACCAAGAGTCTCCAAGTTTGAATATCATGTAAGGTGTGTCATTTTAAGGTGTATGTTATTTTAGAACCTACCATTTTTTATTGCATAAAGCTCGCACATTTTATACATTTTTTTTTATATGGGGTGTGACTATTATGTAAATAATTTGTTTAGATACTTGAAAAAAAAATAACAGTGCCTGTTTCCAATGTAACTGATGTTAATTTATCGGTCAGCAGTTGACATCCATCCCTTGTAAACGGCACATATTTCCCTTTAACTGTTTGTTTGTAGAGACATCCAGTAATGGTGAGTATACTACCTATCAGCAAACGCACCTGTTGAGCTCCTTCTGTTTGGCAGTTGCTCGGCACAGCGTGACCTTGCTTCGTTACCTTGTACGTATGCCTTGCAAGAGGAGAGGAAGCTATCTTCGGGCACGCTCGGATGTTGCTTGGTGCAATATTGCTTCCTCCCCTAACACGCCTGACAGGAGGGGAAATTGTCGCCTAGCAACTAGCACAGCAATCTCTTCCTCCCCTTTCTTGCCTAGTGAGAGGAGAAGTTTTTGCCTCTTGCACCCTCCCTCTCTTAGCAAATGAGAGGCAGATAACCTCCATGCAGGATCAAATTTACATCCATTGCGAGGTTAGGAAAAAAAAAACTTAATTCATCCTCGGCTAATGTTAGCTGCAACGTGTTAGCCAGAACTGCTTTGACTTGTTCCTTCNAAAAAAAAAACTTAATTCATCCTCGGCTAATGTTAGCTGCAACGTGTTAGCCAGAACTGCTTTGACTTGTTCCTTCCATGCTTTGTGAAGGGATGACTGACAGATTCACACTCCTCCAAAATTGTTTGTAAANCTGCTTTGACTTGTTCCTTCCATGCTTTGTGAAGGGATGACTGACAGATTCACACTCCTCCAAAATTGTTTGTAAAGGGACACCCAGAGTAGAGGGCATTCTTCTGGTTTGGCTGCAATATTGAAAAAACCCTTAATTTGTAAACAGTTAAAAAAAGCTTTACTCTTTTCTGCAATTAAAAATTATGGTGCACCCATTATGTTATGAAATAGTAGCAATCTCCTGACGAGCCTCCCAATATCAAATTGAGAATGTCAAAAAGCAGTAAAGAAGAAAAAAAATTATATTAATTATTTTAAGCTTGCAGTTTTGTGTAGTTTCTGGACATCTGTTTGTGCAAAGTCAAGTTTTGCTGTACGTACTAAAAGATTTGAAATATTAAAAATTTTTGATAAAGCGTAACTTAAAACAGTTTGTGTTAAGAGAAAGTGTGTTCCTTAAATTTGACCATCAGCAACCCGAACTTTCCATTCGTATGTACAGTAGACACTCAGTTTTACAGGTACTGACTTTACAAGGACAGCAGTTTTATGAGTTCATTATCGGGAGCCTTCTAAGAATTACAAAAATTAAACAGAAAATAAAAAAATCTCTGCAAAAATGTAACATGTGATCAAAATCAATTTTAAAATATGTTTGCTTGCTATAAAATATTTTTTTTATGTCATTGCCTGTATTTGGTAAGTCATAACATGAAAAACTAAAAACTTAGTGAAAATTGGTCATAAAATGTGGCTGAGGTAGTTAAGAGAACTTGTCATTGTATCACAATGTGTGAAGAAAGACATGAGGATGGGGAGCGGACAATGAAGATCTCTCTACAGTCCTTCTTCTCCCTCAACTGGTCGGCTAGGAGAGAGAAGGCACAAAGATGCTACNTCTCCACAGTCCTTCTTCTCCCTCAACTGGTCGGCTAGGAGAGAGAAGGCACAAAGATGCTACGCTGGTTGCTAGGCAACCATCTTCAATCTCACTAGCTGTGTGTGCGGAGGAAACAAGGTTGCACTTGCACATACCGTGTCACCCATTGACAGCCGAAGTTTATCCTTCCAATTTACATGTTTACATGAACAGGGGCAACGCTGCACACACGTGAAAATTGAAATGTAAAATTATCTTTGTATATGGTAAATGTGTGCCATTTGAAATTATTTTTAAAAAAAAGTGATTTATTTAGACAGAGGTGAACAAATACTGTTTTTATGATTTGTTTCTTTTGAAACCTTACCAGCGCTAGTATTGGCCTTGAAACTTCTCCTCCCTAGGGCTGTAGAGCTGGACCCTATTGACATGTTCATGAAGGTGTTATTAATCAGACTGCTGTACTCAGTATTTATTCATCGCCTGTTTTTTTTTGTCACGTAAGAAGATGAATTTTGAGATTGGTGATGAAATATGTTTTTATAGAAAATTAATTGGTACTAGTGGCAATTTGCATGTTCCTGGTCATGCTAGATGGTCCTGGTTTGGCTGGGTGTGAAAAAATCTGGCAGAGTGCCATGGGTGGAGCTGGCTTACTGATGGGTTTGGTGATAGACCTGGCGTGTGCGAATGTGGCAAGGGCAGGCAGGGCTGGGTGTAACTGGTCTCTCCAATAAATAGTTGAAAACTCCGGAATAAAATACTACAGGGTTTATTTATAATTAACAGTGAGTGCTCTACTGTGGAAAGCTCTACCCATCTGTGTCTCGAACACCAAGCTCAATAAAGTCTCTGTTGTATTGGACCCATGAAAACGATTAGCCTCAGCCATGTCAAGAATACTTCCACTTAATCTGATACTAACAGTCTTTTGGCACATGAGTCATAGGTCTGGTCCTGAAGAGGTAGGCGGCGTGGCGAGCATGGCCTCCAAACACCTCCGACAGAAACACTCTAGTGCTTAAAACTGCTTTTCCCTAGTGGACGGTTGGCTGGCAGTGCATGCCGCAGAGAATCGCAGTGCTTGTTGAAGAGATAGGCAGGTAATAGCTGAAGAGCAACTGGCATTTTACAAGCCTGTAACTGAATATGTACCTCTGCAGCAGACGTAATAAGGGTCAGAATTGCGCGGGGATGAGATATAGTTCCTTCTGACTTCCACTCCATGGTAGCTGAGCGAACTGGCTGCACATGAGAAAGGGGTAGTAGTGAGTGGCAGCCAGGCCAAGCCGGGTTGCGAGATGTCAACCGGAGGTCAGGAGGGTGGTATCCACACCTACTTAGGGGTAAACCAAACCCTGTTCATTTCATCTCACGTCTGTAGTTGCAGTGAAAGGGGTCCAGGCGAGATGTGAGTGATAGCAGCCATTAAGTTTATTGGTAAGATGGCATACATCAAGTTTCTGGTGACTTTTAGTGGGTGCCAGCTCTTCATTCATATGGGAAGAACACGGAACTCAGAGGGCCACATGAGTCGATGGCTGTCAGATGTATTCCAATCTCTATTGCTGTTAAAGTCGATACCTTACTTACGTGTGTTTCCCTTGAAGTTGTTGGCCACCTTAGATGCCAGTGTCTCAACGTGACATTGTCAAGAGCCACGTCACATGCTCAAAATATACTTGACACTTAATAGGTGGAAGTCTTAATTAAAAATAATGTACATGACATAATACCTCTGAACACCCACTTTGATTTATTAGCATTGTAGTAGTACATTACATACACTATACCTTTACCTTAATGACTATTGATCAAGTCTATTCGCCAACAAAATACGCTGCACACCAAAATAGATAACGTTCTATTTGTCGAATAAAATGCAAGATGAAAGTTACATGGTATATTAAATCTCTAGATCCGAGAGCCTACCAGAGGTGAGGGAATCTGCTCCGGGCACTCTAAAATTGCAGATGTTCAGGTTGAGATTAAAACTGTTTTCAGACCAATGCGCAAAAGATGCTGTAGCTACCCTGGAGTGGTGTGGCAACATCACTATCCTCATTACGGCCTGTTTATAGACTGTCGCGTGCTTGGCGTGAGCGATGACAGCTGTACATTCATTCGTGCTGAACATCCAAAAAATATAGTAAATAGAAAACAAGTGTATGATATGAAGGGAAGAGTTAAGTGTGCCAGTTCTCAAGGTGCAGAGCAGAAATGGATAGATTAAACAGCAAGCTAAGGATGTAATTCCTTTCCTTGTGTCAGTCATCACTATCACCAATGTCGTCGGCAATGAAATATTGTTTCAATCGTTCACCATACGAGTTCCAGTCTTCTTCACCGGCTTTGAATTTCTATTACATGATTTTCGCCATCCTCACTGACAATTGTAGTACTATATATATTTCTTTTACAAGTATACATTTTATTACATCCTTAGCTTGCTGTGTAATCCATCCATTTCTGCTCTACGCACCTTGACAACTGGCATGCTTGACTCTTCCCTTCATATCCTACAACCATCAATCAAAGAAATCAAGTACACAAAAACACAGTAACAGTACTTAAACNTGACTCTTCCCTTCATATCCTACAACCATCAATCAAAGAAATCAAGTACACAAAAACACAGTAACAGTACTTAAACCCTCAAGAAAATACACAATTACACTTTTCTTAATTACGTACATTTCCGTGTCCAGAAATTTGGGCAGTTGGTAACGAAATTACCCAATCAAGGTTGTTGATAAGTCTTAAATGCTTTGGCCAATCAGGTTTTTGTGTTTGCAGAAAGAGCACATAAAAAGACACTGTATTTACTTTATATATTTCATAATAAGTGAAAATGTACGTAAAGAATTTTAATGTTACTAGTTTTCAATATCCTGCTTGAANACTTTATATATTTCATAATAAGTGAAAATGTACGTAAAGAATTTTAATGTTACTAGTTTTCAATATCCTGCTTGAACAAGTCCTTTGTGACTCAAAGGGTGTAGGACAGGACTTCCTGAATGGCAAATATAAAGGAATTCAATCATTTAATANCAAGTCCTTTGTGACTCAAAGGGTGTAGGACAGGACTTCCTGAATGGCAAATATAAAGGAATTCAATCATTTAATAACCACTGCTTCTATTTGCTTTCAGGGCCCACGTATTTCCAGACTTCGTTGCACATGCAATTTCCGTCATGTACACTCGCAATCAGGTCACACGTGCCAAGAACAGATCACCAGGAGGACAGTGTCGTGCATTGTGACTTCATGTTACAGTATGTCGCCTCCGGTGGTTAGGCATCCTGATGGCGGTGGCTTGCAAGTGGTACCGAAATTAGGCCACAACATACCAAGCTGCAAAAGATGTCTCTTAAGGGCTGTGAAAGCATGCCTGTCTCTTGACTAATGTGGTGGCTGATAGGCATGTGCTACCAGCTCTGTGCGCAGTTGGACAGACTCTGTTTATGGGTCCCTACCTGGTGTTGAGGTGGTATAAGTTGTTGGGCAGCATGATAAATTATCTTGAAAGTGTGTGGCCATGTGGGCCACATTAGATTTATATCGGTAATTTGTTGCCAGAGGGAAATAACACACGTCTATGCACTTCTAAGATGTTAGGCCACTTTTAAAATCTCAAGCTGTGCCATTACAGTTTGGTGATGAGTCAGTTCAGGATCAGAGTCTGATACATGTCGCTCCTCTAGTCAGAAAACTGCCTCAGTGGACTTATGGTCTCATCTGGGTGCTGTTTTGATAAGGGCATCAGTTCAAGCCACTCACTTTCATCGATGAACTTCTCTGCATCATTCCCAGTTATGCCAGTTGGTTGTGTAGGGTTAGAGAGACTACAGCCCCAGATCCTAGAAAGTCTACCTCCTTGTAATGGGGGAAATTTAGTTTTTGCCCCTAGTTGAAGTTGTCTTCACTGCTCCTTAGCTTTCTGATGCTGCTCTCAGCATTGTAACAGGTCAGGGTACGCTGGTTTGGGCTTGGCATTGTTAACTGAGTGATGGCCAAGACAATTTTGTTAAAGACATTTTGCAGATCCACATAAGTTCAGCTGAGATCGAGTAGTGGTGACTTGGTTCCTTCACATTTGCTCACCAGTGCTGCCTTCCAGCACCCCTTGTTGAAGACTGTATCTCCTGTTAGGGCACTATAGTCTGTTGTTANTTGCTCACCAGTGCTGCCTTCCAGCACCCCTTGTTGAAGACTGTATCTCCTGTTAGGGCACTATAGTCTGTTGTTAATGGTTTCTTCACACATTTTGAATAAAAAATTTGAAAAAACATCCTATTTATGACATGTTTGGTTACTTTATAAATGTGTCCTGTATCACACACATTTTATAATTGCGTTATCATAAAAGCATCTTATATTTGGTTTAACTGAACTTTTACTTATATTATATACAGAGTCGAATTACATTATTATGACCACCTGCTAGTATCCAGAGTAACCGCCCTTTGCTGCACGGACAGCAGCTAGACGAGCTGGCAGTGACTCAGTCAGGTGCTGATAGGTCTCCACAGGTATCTGGACCTATGCTGTCTGCAGTGTGTCCCACAACTGTTGAAGGGTACATGGCGGAGGAGACAGACGGCGAACATGACGATCGAGGTGGTCCCACAGATGTTCAATTGAATTGAGATAGGGGCTGTTTGGAGGCCAGGGAAGAACTTGGAAGTCTTGATCGTGCTCTTCCAGCCATGTGCGGACACTTCTAGCTGTACGGCAAGGCACATTATCGTGCTTGAAGATACCAACCTCCAGAGGAAAGACAATCATCATGTACGGGTGGACGTGATCGTCGAGGATGGATTCATAACCAAATCGATCAAGAGTGCCCTCCATACGGATGATGGGACTTAGAGAATACCACGAGAACATTCCCCAGACCATAACACTGCCCCCACCACCTTGTGTTTGTCCAGCAAGGGCTGCAGAGTGTTTGTTCTCTGACATTTCTCGCCAGACACGCTGACGTCCATCCGTTTTATGCAGCTGAAAACATGACCCGTAAGAGAAGGCTACCTGTTGCCAATCAGCAGTGGTCCAGTCGCCATACTGTTCAGCGAATTCCAGTCGTTTTCGTTGATGCACCTATGTTAGCATGGGTGAAGTCACCATTCGTCTGCTCCGAAGTCCCATTTGCAGAAGAGTTCGCTGAACTGTTGCAGTAGACACGTGTCTGGATGCCACCTTGTTCATGTGGATGGTGAGCTGTTCCACTGTAGCCTGTCTGTTGGCCTTCATGCACCGTCGTCGACATTCACCTCGGCACATGGAGCATTCAATGGTGCGTGGAGCTCTGCAGTTTCCACGATGGTTATTCGCAATGGTGCCGTTCGTCCACTCACGATACACCTTTTCCACAGAGGCACATGAACAGTTCATAAACGTCGCTGTTTCCGAAATACTGCCGCCTTGGCCCGAAAGCTGACGATCATCCCTTTTTGCAACCCTGTTAAATCGCTTCCCTTACCCATGACAGCAAGAAGTGCACTGTGTACAGCCAACCTGTCAGTCACATTATATACCCACATTACCAGCCCACGTCACGGGCCATACGTCGTGGGCCACGCGCTGCAGATGACACTTGTAGCAGGTGGTCATCATAATGTGATTCGACCGTGTATATGTATACACAGTATATATAAATTAAAATATTTCATTTATAACCAATATGAATAAAGATGGAAAGAAAATTGGAGTGCTGATAACGCCTAGTAAGAAATAGTTCTTATGCAAAATATTATTTCACTTAATGTGCACAAATGCGGTGCATTAGCCCCCTGGTGTAATTCTGCAGACTTTGTTTGCATGAGGTGGAGAAATATCCTTGACTTATTACTTTAGCAGGCCTTCAGAAAAGTTGGAAGTAACAGTNCCCTTACCCATGACAGCAAGAAGTGCACTGTGTACAGCCAACCTGTCAGTCACATTATATACCCACATTACCAGCCCACGTCACGGGCCATACGTCGTGGGCTACGCGCTGCAGATGACACTTGTAGCAGGTGGTCATCATAATGTGATTCGACCGTGTATATGTATACACAGTATATATAAATTAAAATATTTCATTTATAACCAATATGAATAAAGATGGAAAGAAAATTGGAGTGCTGATAACGCCTAGTAAGAAATAGTTCTTATGCAAAATATAATTTCACTTAATGTGCACAAATGCGGTGCGTTAGCCCCCTGGTGTAATTCTGCAGGCTTTGTTTGCATGAGGTGGAGAAATATCCTTGACTTATTACTTTAGCAGGCCTTCAGAAAAGTTGGAAGTAACAGTGAATGAACTATACAAACCCAGCATGAAGGATTGGGATGGGTCTGCTGTTGTGCCAAGTGTGAATCCCTAACATGGGCTGCTTCACCACTGCCACATGCTAGCTGTTGTTCCCGCCTCGCCCTTAGTCTGCCTAACCCCAGCAAAAATTCTTCCAAAGAGTGGATTCTCAGGTATTAGTCTATTGAACACAGCTTATAAGGTATACGCAAGAATTTTTAATCAGAGACTATGTAACATCGTTTACAATTCTCATGGGTGAACAATCAGGATTTACAAAAGGAATATCGTGTTCAGAGAATATTTTTATCATAACACAACTAATAGAAAAAAGAAGAGAATTTAACTGTCCAACATTATATTTAATATTTATCGACTTCATAAAAGCTTTTGATAGAGTCAATAGAACTAAGTTGTGAGATATAATAACATGGAGAGGGATAGCTATACATATTGTGGAAGTATTAGGAATATATCTGCATGAAACAACAAAACAGTGAACTAAAGAAGACTGGTATTAATATGGGGGTAAGACAAAAATGTTGTACATCACCTACTTTAATTTATATTTGGACAACACAATCCGAGAGTAGAAACAGTGGCTAAATGTAATGAATATACAAACTGACCTTTATGAGAAGAATTTTGCAATAACACTATTACATGGAGACAATCATGTTGTTGTATCATATGATGACAACATTCTGCAGAGTGCAGTATTTGAACTTCTCAAAATAATATGCGACAATAATTTTGACATCTCTATGAATAAAACTAAATCCATTGCATTTCAAGGACTCCAACCCCTAAGAAGTAAATTCGTTAAAGGTAAATAAGTTGGATAACAATTGGATAAGTTAAAATTTTTAGGATGCCCCTTATCATATAAAAAAAGAGTAGATTTAGAAAACAAAACTGAAAATCTCTTGAAAATGAGCGAGACAGTTAGGAGAACGCAATAAAAAAATTTTATAAGACTATGGCAGTTCCGTGAGCATTATACGGCAGCGAAACTTGGACAATGGCAAATAAAGACAAAGGTAGCTATAGGTTACGAGCAGGGGCAATGAGATTTCTAAAATCAATCATAGGAGTTACAAGAATAGACACACTCAGAAATGAAGATACAAGAATACAGTTACACATTAATGATTTAAATGGATATATAAAGCAATACAGAAAAAATTGGCTAGAACATGTAGAAAGGATTAAAGATACAAGATATCCCAAGAAAATGATATATTATAAACCAACAGGAAAAAGAAATGCCAAACAACCAAAGAAAAGGTGGTTGGTTCAAGACTAATACTTTGAGATCGTAACAAACCATAAAAGGCTTAAAGCATGAAGAAGAAGAAGAGTGGATTCTCCCTAAGAGCAAAATCTGGATTAGTATCATCCTAGCATCATATGCATAGATTAATAATTCTGCATCAAGTACATTGGACATATTCCACAGCCGAATCACCCTTTTACCTGCCCTACAAGTTCCCCACTCAGCGTATCTGAAATATTTCCATTCTTAAGTTCTCATGTGCAGAGGAGACTCAACATGACTAAAATTGTACGAGGACAAATTTTCGTTACTAGTTATTTGTTTTGCCTCATTTCTTTATGTGCTTAGGGAAACAATGCACTGTGCGTTAGTAAAGCTATATTGGAGTTATTATTTTTGAAACATGCTATTCTCTGTAAATTATTTTAGAAGTTTCTCATAACCCCTAATTTTTCTCAGGCCACCATTAGAAAATGTGAGACTTGCACGTGACCAGCATCACAAAGGCACAGTTTTTAAACATACCTNTTTCTCAGGCCACCATTAGAAAATGTGAGACTTGCACGTGACCAGCATCACAAAGGCACAGTTTTTAAACATACCTCATCAGAAATTGATGTAATGAAATACATTTTGAGAGAAGGCAGAATAGTCCAGAATTGCTGTACCTAAAATTTCTAATCAGTTTGGCAGACTAAATGTTGTAAAGATCCTGTCATCAGAATTGTAGACTAATACATAAGTTAACCATGTCAACGAATAGTAAAATGGCTGTTTGCCGTGTTTGCTTTCTCGTTCCACCAAGAGATATCGTGCATCTCAAGTCAGCAGACATTACCAATGTCAATGGCGGCAGCCCCCGCCAAGGCACTTGCGTACCGTGCCTTGCCGCACACCGCCAGCGACCACCGCTCCAACTCCGACAGCAGTGGCGGCAATGCTGACCGGGTGCCCCAGTTCCCGCACAAGGCTGCCAACATGTCGCGTGAAGGCAAGTCCCTCAGTAGCTTCGATCATGTATTAAACTCAGCACACATTACCTCCAATTCTCTGCACAATTACTCCTTAAATAATTTACTGAAGTAACAATGACATTTTAGTCATTTAGTCTCTGGTACAACTATTATCATGCACATACACTATCACTGTCAGTCTACCAGTTCAAATGCTGAACCACTTACATTTTTCTGTAAAGTTGGCTGTCATGTTACAGATAAGATAGGCTGTAAAATGCTCAAAGTTCTTCAGATTTGAAAATGAGTGAATTATTGTAAAGGAGAATTATGTTGCTCTGGTTATTTTAGCTATCAGCAATTGTTTGTTGTTTCTCAAGACAAGGTAACAAGCCAAATTTAGTTTTTTTTTTTTTGTTCGTTTTTGTGGCAATAGTGGTAGCTCTCCTGCATGCTTCACATGAGCAAGTACACAAACTGTAACAAAATATATAGGATATGTTTTGTACAAGTTTACAAAAAAATTAAATAGAGAATTGGGGATAGTGTGAATTACTGAGCATAAGGGTAGATGGCTCACTGAGTACTGCTCATGCTGTGCACTGAAACTGAAACTGAAATCCTCGTTACTTATTGCAGGGTTGTTTGGCAGGGCTTAGCCATTTGGTGTACTGTAGTTGTGTTTCAAAATGTGTTTGTATCTATTTCATTGTTGCAGCAACAACATGTTGCACTTTCATAGTATTTTCTTGCAAATTTTGTTAATTATTACAGTCAGCTCTCAATTTTACGACCCCTGGTACAATGACCCTGTCAAAGTAAGAACTCTTTTTTTGGGGAACCATGAAAAATTTGTTTAAAAACAAAGAAAATAGGCCAAAAAAAATAAGTTTGTTGCATTTATTTTGGTAGAAACACACGATTATCTTTGCGAGTACTGTACTACTGGCAAGTAGGATTGATCTAAAAATAAATGTCATCAGCACGCATTTGACTCTTGTCTGTCCTCTCCCTCCAGACCGCAAAGTGTCACCAAGCACGACTGCCTNTCCCTCCAGACCGCAAAGTGTCACCAAGCACGACTGCCTTTGTTGTAATCAAAATTGATTACAAAATATGTTTGCTAAAATATGTGTGTTGAATGGTGTTACATCTTAATGGTACGCCATTGCACGTTGTAGTAGATCTGCCACACCATATTATGAAAAGATAAAAAAAATTAGAAACTGCTGCGTAAGTAGTTGAGAATGACCATCTTGTTTATAACCACAGAGTACAGTGGATTCTCTATCCATCGTTTCTCAGAGGACTGACAAAAAATTTCAATACATGTGGACTTTCAATGAATGAGGTCTTGAAATGCTGATCAATCAAAAATGGGACCACAGAATATGTTCCATGGATGCGGGGTTTCAATCCATCCGAGTTCAATCTCCAAGCCAGATGTTAAATACATCTTCACACTTACGTTGGTGCAAAGGCACTATGTGTGTTTGGTAGATGTCTGCATTTTGAAGTTATTAATAATATATCATTCAAAAACTTGACAGTGACAAATAAATACTTTCACTAGCATTTGTTACCTTGCAATCTTCAATGGTTAATAATTCAAAACCACATCCTCTGATTTTCCTACAAGAAGCTACTGAAAATAGATTTAGTGCTCAGTAAAATTTATTCACTGCTTGATGTTTTCAACATTTTTGGTGAGAAAGGGTTAAGTACATGCTTCTGTGGTATTATTTTATTTGATAGATGTCTGCCTATTTAATGAAATTCATATTTCATTTTAAAATCTTGTTAGTTTTATGTTAGAGATAACGAAACGTGGACTTAACTGTAAAAGCACTATTAATTGTGATTGTGGATTTTTTGAGAGTTTGAAATTGGTCATTTCCATTTTATGAACCTAACTATTTTATTAGGTCGTTTTCAGAAACTATAGCATTTCTAAAATAAGGGGTTACTGTATAACTTGTGATTTTGCCACAAGAGCCATTCAAAACCAGTCGAAGTACAATTTTAACACAATTTTTGCGTATAGTGGTTAGGGTAGATTAATAATTGCTCCAAATTCCAATAACAGCCCCTTTGAAATAACAACCCTTTTCTCGGGAACCGTGAAAGATCATAGAATTGAGAGTTGACTGTAATTCCACATGAAATTTCATTTACATCAAAGTTAGGTATATTATACATACAACAATTTTTAGTAGGCTAATTTATGAAAATACTTTGTTTTACATAAATCATCTTTGCAGTAGTTCAGTGACTCTGTACAAAATTTGCAAAGTTTATTTAAGCCCTTAACTTGGAATAACAACTTAACAACGGTGGTTTCATGGATATTTAACAAGATATGATGCAGTCAGCCATCTACTCTAAAAATGATCGAAGCTCAGTAGGCTGTGAGACATGTCTTATTCAGTCAGCACGTGCCCGGCGCCCGCCTATCTCGAGCTTATTTGCGTTTTACGTGTTTGGATTTTCACGGCTACAAGCGCACACGGGATGAAGAAGACAGCACCTTTCGGTTACAGATGGCTCTGTGTCTGTAACTTGTGGATTATGTAAGGGGTTTGGTTTGTACTATCATCTACATATAGTTTCTTTGCTATTGTGAGCCATTTTGAAGTTTTTTTTTTTTAACACTAATGGTGATACTGGCACTTGAATCAAGTTCACAATTTTCTATGCATGGAAGGCACTGAATTAATATGTGGCCTTTCCCTCTTACAGCCTGGAGCTTGGGTGGAAAGTCTGTGGCTAATTAATTCAATATCCAATTATCTGTGCAGGTTTTCACATGTTCAACGAATGTGTTTCCACATATGCTATCAGTTTGAAAATGCTGTTTTCAACCATGTTTAAAAATGTTTGTAACTAGGAAAATGGCTGCTGAATTGAACTGTACTGTTCCCAAGTCATGTGCATTTCCTAAAAAAATTTAATATATAAAATTGTTAATATATGTATTTCTTTTTAAACTGTGAAACCGCAACGCATTTCATGCACCAGGTAGACGGGCGCCTTTACTGTTATAGACTAAATTTTTTTAGGAAAAGGCAATGTTGGAAAATAGTGTAGTGCACCAATTTATTCATTGTTCATGTAAATTTCTTCACCCCTCATAAAAAGGCATAAATCTATAACTGTAAAAAAATACTTTGTCTGGAAATAAACCCAATTTAAACTAAATTTTATATGAAAGTTTTTACATTTGTCATGTACTTTTTAAGTAGTACAGTTGTGTTGTAAAAAACTGAGTCTTGTTTCTTTTGTGTACCCGTGTCTGTACATGCATGCATAAATGTTTGTATATATGTGTGTGTTTATATACCATGGTCTGAATGCCTACATCTTACATCTGTACCCACAAATTGTCACCTCAGGATATGCAATTGGATACAATTTTTGTTCAATTTATTAATGCTCACCAGTTAATATGGGGCCTACTCGACACATCTCTCCTGATGATCAAGTGACTCAAGGTCCCAGGTAAACAGAAGACGTGGGTTTGATTACATGACCTCAGAGCTGATTAAGTGAGCCTAGTTTACGAGCTGTCCCTAGCATAGCTGTTCAAAACAGAGGGAAAAGGAATGAGTGTGAGAGAGAGTGCATGAGATAGTGTGTGTGGGACACACAATGATGCATGCATATAAAGGACAAACTTTGCATTTTGTTTGATGCGTGACGTCTGTGATTGACAGGGACGTCAGGGATAGTTTTAGGTGAACCAGGTGAAGGAACCTGGGTCTGAACTAACAAAGTAGATACAGCTAGGTAGCTATTATTCTGGGTAATCCTAACTAACTTGATGCTTGTTGTCCAGAAGGGACTCGGGTAGCACTACCAGAAGGGTAGTGGATGTAGAAAAGGGGTGTTGACTTCTTGGGGGGCTTCTGTCAAAGGTCTTGAAGAGCATCTGGTAGGTCGCGAATATGTTGGTGTTAGCAGAGAGCTCCAGCACTGGAGGTGTTGGAGCGAGCAGCTGAGAATGAACTGCAGTTCTGTGGCTGTACACAGACATTATTCCACCTGCCCATGTGCTCTCTGAGGGGTGGGGGTGGCAGGGTGCCCTCCTCCTACCGTGAGCGGAGCTGCGCTCTCTGGTGCCATCTCTCGGTCTGCGACGAAAGCAGGCGTCTCTGTCATGCAGGGTTTCATCTGCGGCATGAGCTTAGGCGCTTAGCTGGCACACTATACTGGTTGCTATCACACGAGAGGGGTTAGCATGACATAAGGCGAACTAACTTCATTGCCTTTGTCCGTGAGTGCCCCCGTATCCAGGGGCGTGCTGATAGACTCTGGGTGCAAGTTGTTTTAGGTTCACACCCTGCCTGGGTTACGTGATTCCGTGTGCAGATGAGGCGAAGTCGTGTTTATATCTACTTATCAAAGAGGGTCACATGTCATGTTGCCCTACATAACATGGCATGGCTACAGCATCATGTTGCTTTACAAAAGATACACCACAAGAACGATTAATTATTATACTTATCACTGTGCCGTAATGCCTCACAGTTAATGCCCTAGTGGTCATCAAGACAACACAGAGTGATTGATAAGCTGACTTACAAGGTTGTTTAGCATAACTGGTTTTGGAACAAAAAGAACATTCCTTGTGGTTGCCTTAATAACACATTCATAACTAGCCAAGATATGTTAGTGCACAAGACATCTGTGTGAAAGCCTTTCAATGAGTAATTTTTTACTCTGATTTCAGGAAAACTTTGGAGCGTCTTAATTTAAAATTAATGCCTGAACCTATTTTTTAAATGTTGTTGGAGTACATGAACATATTACAAAACATTTTCTTTATAGGGCCAATCAATCATGGCTCTCTTTGAAGAGGTTTTCTTAATTTTTATTTATTGCATTTAAGGTTACTTTTTAAAAATGACGCCTAATACACTCAACGTGGAAAAATGAAGGAAGGTGTACAGGCCCAGTATCCTGCTAGAGACCAGGTTAAATAGAGTCTTCTTAACGAGGCTCTTACCTTCTTATTTATGGGGTCCTGCGTCCAGGTTGGCAGCACAATAACTTTGCGAACTGCGGCAGGTGGAGCCAGGCGGAGGGCTGCCCTCGAATGGGTCTTGACTGGGATGTTCTCCATGGAAGCCCGACAAGTGGCGTTTAGCGAGAGCTGCTTTACTACAGGTGCCTCAATACGCCACGTGATGGCTGGTAAGGCCCGTTTTGGGAGTGTAGGCAGAAGAGGCGACAAGTGGTAGGAGTACGTTATACCAGGTGTCTCTAGATGCTGGGGCAGCGAGCACCGGGTTCCAGGAGTGTGCAGGGACATACATGGTCTGTCGCAAGATGACTGCCTTTTCTCGGTCCTGAGTGTACACCCTGGGGGCATTAGGCTTAGGTTCACCAGATCGTGTAGTCTGGGCCCTTGTGATCTTGTTGGCCTTTTTCCGGCCTGCTTGGTGATGGGGCATTTAGGAAAAATAGCTATGGGAACACAGCTATGCTCTGCCAGTGATGTTACGTTATGTCCAGAGAATAAACATTAAAAGAAGAATAGAGGCGTATGTATGATTTAGCGGATTCAGTGAGTGTCTTGGAGGCGCAGGAACAAATGTAAAGGTGGTTTAATATTACGTAGTAGCATGGGGGAAAACAGGTTCTGGCGTGGTCCATCCAGGAAGGAATCTACTCTTCCTGGGGCCAGTACCTTGGGAAAAGCCTGCGCTGAAGTCCTATTGATCGATCGGCGCAGGAGCGTACACTTCACAAGGAACCGTGCTCGGTCCTACAGTGACTTGGGGAGAGGGCCCCCTGATTTTCCTCAGTGAGAAGTTGAGTGAGCGGTGTCACCAGCTACGTACCTCAACTACCCCTCTGGGTTCGCAGTGTTCCCCACGTAAGGACCCTACTGCTCTCAGTAAGCGGTGTGACCAGCTTGTAGCCTGAGAGTCGTAATGTCTTAATGTGTATATTCTCCTCAAGCCTCAGGAGCCTCAGAGAAAGGTTATCTCTCCCCTTGTCTAAGTGGTGCTAGAAGAGCGGCGTTACCAGCTAGCAACTAGACACCAAACATTGACAGAGGTGAGAGTGCCCTTCAGTGGGGTCTTTGGTTCAAAACTCTATCGCGGTGATTGTGCGTGCACCGAGAAGTAGNAAAGTAGATACAGCTAGGTAGCTATTATTCTGGGTAATCCTAACTAACTTGATGCTTGTTGTCCAGAAGGGACTCCGGTAGCACTACCAGAAGGGTAGTGGATGTAGAAAAGGGGTGTTGACTTCTTGGGGGGCTTCTGTCAAAGGTCTTGAAGAGCATCTGGCAGGTCGCGAATATGTTGGTGTTAGCAGAGAGCTCCAGCACTGGAAGTGGTGGAGCGAGCAGCTGAGAATGAACTGCCGTTCTGTGGCTGTACACAGACATTATTCCACCTGCCCATGTGCTCTCTGAGGGGTGGGGGTGGCAGGGTGCGCTCCTCCTACCGTGAGCGGAGCTGCGCTCTCTGGTGCCATCTCTCGGTCTGCGACGAAAGCAGGCGTCTCTGTCATGCAGGGTTTCATCTGTGGCATGAGCTTAGGCGCTTAGCTGGCACACTATACTGGTTGCTATTACACGAGAGGGGTTAGCATGACATAAGGCGAACTAACTTCACTGCCTTTGTCCGTGAGTGCCCCCGTATCAAGGGGCGTGCTGATAGATTCTGGATGCAAGTTGTTTTATGTTCACACCCCGCCTGGGTTACGTGATTCCGTGTGCAGATGAGGCGAAGTCGTGTTTATATCTACTTATCAAAGAGGGTCACATGTCATGTTGCCCTACATAACATGGCATGGTTACAGCATCATGTTACTTTACGAAAGATNATGAGGCGAAGTCGTGTTTATATCTACTTATCAAAGAGGGTCACATGTCATGTTGCCCTACATAACATGGCATGGTTACAGCATCATGTTACTTTACGAAAGATACACCACAAAAATGATTAATTATTTTACTTATCACTGTGCCGTAATGCCTCACAGTTAATGCCCCAGTGGTCATCAAGATAACACAGAATGATTGATAAGCTGACTTACAAGGTTGTTTATCATAACTGGTTTTGGAACAAAAAGAACATTCCTTGTGGTTGCCTTAATAACACATTCATAACTAGCCAAGATATGTTAGTGCATGAGACATCTGTGTGGAAGCCTTTCAATGAGTACTTTTTTACTCTGATTTCAGGAAAACTTTGGAGCGTCTTAATTTAAAATTAATGCCTGGACCTATTTTTTAAATTTTGTTAAGAGTACATGAACATATTACAAAACATTTTCTTTATAGGGCCAATCAATCATGGCTCTCTTTGAAGAGGTTTTCTTANGAGTACATGAACATATTACAAAACATTTTCTTTATAGGGCCAATCAATCATGGCTCTCTTTGAAGAGGTTTTCTTAATTTTTATTTATTGCATTTAAGGTTACTTTTTAAAAATGACGCCTAATACACTCAACGTGGAAAAATGAAGGAAGGTGTACAGGCCCAGTATCCTGCTAGAGACCAGGTTAAATAGAATCTTCTTAACGAGGCTCTTACCTTCTTATTTATGGGGTCCTGCGTCCAGGTTGGCAGCACAATAACTTTGCGAACTGTNTTCTTAACGAGGCTCTTACCTTCTTATTTATGGGGTCCTGCGTCCAGGTTGGCAGCACAATAACTTTGCGAACTGTGGCAGGTGGAGCCAGGCGGAGGGCTGCCCTCGAATGGGTCCTGACTGGGATGTTCTCCATGGAAGCCCGACAAGTGGCGTTTAGCGAGAGCTGCTTTACTACGGGTGCCTCAATACACCACGTGATGGCTGGTAAGGCCCGTTTCGGGAGTGTAGGCGGAAGAGGCGACAAGTGGTAGGAGTACGTTATACCAGGTGTCTCTAGATGCTGGGGCAGCGAGCACCGGGTTCCAGGAGTGTGCAGGGGGACACGTGGCCTGTCGCAAGATGGCTGCCTTTTCTCGGTCCTGAGTGTACACCCTGGGGGCGTTAGGCTTAGGGTCACCAGATCGTGTAGTCTGGGCCCTTGTGATTTTGTTGGCCTTTGTCCGGCCTGCTTGGTGATGGGGCATTTAGGAAAAATAGCTATGGGAACACAGCTATGCTCTGCCAGTGATGTTACGTTATGTCCAGAGAATAAACATTAAAAGAAGAATAGAGGCATATGTATGATTTAGCGGATTCAGTG
>NQII01009074.1:27393-57439 GCA_002778355.1 Clitarchus hookeri
CCCAATTCCTCCCTTGTTCGTTTAGAACACAAGCTGAAATATTAGTAACTCAGTTAGGTCCCTAACAATTTCATGTTTTCACTTGGCTGATGAACGAATAAAGTCATTTGGTCCATGATAATACAAATTTGTCTTATGGCAGATGGATACAAAATGAGGAGAAAGTAAATCTTAAGCAGGACTTAAAAAAAGTGCTCACAGCGTATTAAAGTACGTAGGTTAAAACTCCACAATTCCTTCGTCACAGTGATACCACGATGCTTGGGGTACAATGGGGCAATATCGCGAGGACCTATGGTTTGCCTTGTTTGTATTCATACTAATACTAGGGATCTGTAAGCACAGGTTTTTGAATCTTTTTGAGAAGCTCGTGAGTTTGAGTCTAGCTCGAGTTGAACTCAAGTTTTAGAGAAGAGTTTTTTAAATTATTTTCAGCATTAAATGAGTACCACAAATTGCATAACTATTTTCTATGTTTTATTACCATTATCATAAACTAATTTTTAACATTAACAAAATTGACAAAACCCAAATAATTAATATACATTCATGTTATCTTTAAAACAATATGGCCTCAGGTTATGAACAACGTGAAGCATGGTTTACTTGAGCAGGCCAAATACGGGAAGGTATTAATTTAATTAGATCATGTATTAACTGTGTGGGAGTGCTAGTAGCAAAATGCATGTTTAATGATTTTATTTTGCAGTGCATGATGTTATAAGCACTTATTAATGAAAATGAAAAAAAAAATCAACAATTCAGTGATGTGGTACTTACAATTGTGGCATACCCTTATCAAAATCACGTACGTTGTTGACTAATTTTTATTTCAGAATAGCTGCATAGGTACAAACCCCAACATGTGGCCAAAGTGGCCGGTGTAGCTGGTCAGGTGATGTTTCACAGGAGGGGTGAAGATGTTCGATGAGGACACGGTTGGTCCAGCGCTTGCTTGTTGATGGTGTTGTTGAGCACAGTCCCTCTCCTGATCTCTAATGTTAGGTTGAACTGTCTCTCATATGAGGGCACTGATCAGACTGAACAATCTTCTTTCATTCTCCCCCGTTACTGGAATGAGGCATAGGGTATATGGTGGGGTGAATCAGAGGGTGAGGTGGCAGGTTGAAGCGTCATGAGTGACGTCATTAACCGCTCTAGCCTCACCACAGCCACGACCCCTCCTAGAAAAAGACGTTATGCTACTACATGCCACAACTTGCCCTTGAAACCAGGTTAGCTTGTCCAGCTGATGCCTCCTGCTGGCCCGCAACCCGCTTCACAACCAGCGAGGCCTCGCCACCCATTCTGCCCCGGCAGAAGAGGGGAAACTACTCCACTGCTCCCTCTCTCCGCGACCTCTCTACCACCCGCACCCCTTGCGCTGACCCTGTGACTCAGGTATAAATAGGGCCCGCAGTGTAGAGGAGTGTTCCATGACACCTCTTGCAGACTGCCCGATTGAGTACCTACTTCCATCACTAGAGTTGTTCGTGGGCTGTCACTCTGCCTGAGCGCATACCGACATCTTCAGCTTCTACACCGTTACTTGGCCTGTCAGAGCGCAGACTTTCTCAAGTTTACACCTTCATTCGCCAAACTGTTCTCCAGCTCACCTGAAGACTGGTGCGCTTCGCAACTACCTTGTAGCTCTTGCCTTAGAATAGCACGTGTATGAGTACTGCAGACAGGGGTCACACTCGCCCCCGCGCCTCTGCATCTACCGAGCTATAGGTGTAAATATTGTTGGCATTGTAGGTTCGGCTCTTCAGGCCCCTAGTTAGGGTACAGACTGGTCTTATGTGTGTTTGTTTTATGAGTAAACAGACATAAACTGAGCTTGGTTGTGTTGTCACTCCCAGCATGCTGTTCTTCTCTACCTAGCTCTCGCTATCTCCTGTTTCATCCAAATATCTGCCTACACTCTTACAGGAGTAGTTACGAGCCGAAACCCACTAACCTTTTCATACCTCAAGGAGCTCTGTCTCTACCTGAGTGCATGGATCTATGGTGAAGTTCCACCTTCCTGAGCAACATGAGAGCAGACATTCCTAACTTGCTATTGCCATCTTCAGTCAGGTGCTTGGGTCTGCCAGCAAAGTTCCACCCGCCATGTTACTTGCAGGGGAACAGTAATAAAGCCTACCTTTTCAAACCATGAGTGCTTGGATGTATGGCGAAGTTCCGTCTTCCTGAGCAACACGGGAGAGGTCATACCTAACCTGCTATTGACATCTTCTGTCAGGTGCTTGGATCTACCAGCGAAATTCCGCCTGCCAAGTTACTAGCAGGGGACCAGTAGCCAGGCCAACCTCTTACCAACTGCCTACCGTACTTCTTCTCAGGCCATGCCTACTTCTGCAGGACACCCACTTCTACTCTGTCTTGCATCCCCCTACACCATACCACAGGGCTGGGTGGGAGAAAGCAGCTAAGCAAGGCCTTGGGACCACAAGCTGTCATCCTCAAACCCTCTGTCCACGAAAGGTCTAAGTGGAGTGAACAGAGGTTGTTGAGTAGAAAGGCATGACTCCTGGTTCCCCTTCGGTGTTGCGAGTGTTGGCAGCTGGGTATAATGTTCGTGAGAACTATCCAAATGACTCGTGGTCAAATGAGGATAGCCTGCATCGTGGTCAAATGAGGATAGCCTGCATGGCCACTGCACCAGGTACCTGATGTGGAAGTGATCCACGCTCCTCCCTTAGGGCACAATCACTTCCGCCCCTAACAGACTTGTATCTCTACTCTATTTTCATTCTGTCCCTATCGTCAGGCACCTCCTGGTATGTCTGTCTTTGGTAATTAAGATACACAAAATTGCAGGTAACAACTGAGGTAAACAAAGGTTGTATCTGGGTTCAAACTACTTTCATATTAACAATAATGAATGACAAATTAATAAATCTGCTCCCTGTCACTATCTGACTGACACATACTGTAGTGCAGGCAAGGGTGGAAGCAAATCGGCCAAGGACTCGGAAGAAGTGCGATCTGGCTCAACTGTGCTAAGACATTTCTCTATGCGAAGACAAGAGGAAAAGAGAGTCGCTGGAGATCAACTGGCGTTTTTCAGGCCGCAGTGCTAGATATAGGTGCTGTGATGGATCAGGGGTTCACAGGGGTTTCTTCTAACATGGACATCCCCACTCCACTGCAGCAGCATGGCCAGGCTGCACATAATACAGGGGTGGCAGTGGGTTTGATAAGTAGTTCTGAACAGATACTACACAAGCATTAATTTTCTCGAGGCATTTCCTTCCTAAATAGCTCACAAAATAGATTAACTGCTGAATTTAATGATTTCAATAGATGTTGAATAATATATGAAGTTTTGGCAGAAGTAGACCACTAGGCTACTGATTATATTATAAAAAGTAGGCAGAAAGCACAAGTACTCACAGGGCGGTACTCGTGGATAGATATACACACACACACTGCTTTTCATAAAGTAATATATAAAGTTTGTGTATTTTGGTTGTCAGTATCATAAAGACACCACAGTATCTTCAAGTTACTTAAGGTACAGAATAGGGCTCCCCCAATTTTGTTACATTAAGTGTAATGGTTCAAATTTTACCACAGGAAACACACACACACACAGACCAGGTGAACTTGTATGCCTTTTCTTCCTCAGGAAAGGAAGCCAGAAATACTGATAAATGAAACTCATCTTTCATTACACCCTTTTCTATTTTTCACTTGTAAAATATGTACGTGGCCACTTTTGGTGTATTTGATAGTTAACTTATGCAAATGTTTCAGACAGGTTTGTGGCTGCTCAAGTAATAGGCANATTTCCTTCCTAAATAGCTCACAAAATAGATTAACTGCTGAATTTAATGATTTCAATAGATGTTGAATAATATATCAAGTTTTGACAGAAGTAGACCACTAGGCTACTGATTATATTATAAAAAGTAGGCAGAAAGCACAAGTACTCACAGGGCGGTACTCGTGGATAGATATACACACACACTGCTTTTCATAAAGTAATATATAAAGTTTGTGTATTTTGGTTGTCAGTATCATAAAGACACCACAGTATCTTCAAGTTACTTAAGGTACAGAATAGGGCTCCCCCAATTTTGTTACATTAAGTGTAATGGTTCAAATTTTACCACAGGAAACACACACACACACACAGACCAGGTGAACTTGTATGCCTTTTCTTCCTCAGGAAAGGAAGCCAGAAATACTGATAAATGAAACTCATCTTTCATTACACCCTTTTCTATTTTTCACTTGTAAAATATGTACGCGGCCACTTTTGGTGTATTTGATAGTTAACTTATGCAAATGTTTCAGACAGGTTTGTGGCTGCTCAAGTAATAGGCAGATGATTTCTCTAACCCCTCCCTCAGCATTCTCAAACTGCCAGCAAGAGCTGCCAGAACAAGACTACACTTGCAAGAAAACTGTCTCTGCACTGCCGCTCTTCCACCACGAGGAAGTTGAAAGGGAACTCTCGTCGCTAGTTAACAGGTTAGCGTATCAATTAATTACTGTTTGGTTCCTACCTAACAGTGTCATGAACACCACTTCCATTACATTTGCACTTGTTGAGGACAGTCGATAATGAACACATGTGAACACAGTATAATTATTGTTTCCAAACTTCTTTTCTGATCTCTAAATGGTTCTAAACAAAACAGATATATTAAAATGTACTTTCTATGCCATGTAATTACAAAATCAAGGTATCATACTAATGAGTTGGATTATAAATAAAAATAATAATACCTATAGAGTGGACTTGTTTTTCTTGTTTTTTTGAAAGGAGGCATGCACTCGTATTTGCAAATGCGTGTGCGGTTAACATTCCCTGCAAATTTTTTTCACACAGAGTTTAGCACTATTTTAAAACAACGTAAAAAAATTGTTGGTGTGAAAAATCTTAAATGTGTGTATGCATCAGTGAATGAAAAATTCTCGCACGTTGGGATACAAAGAAAATAATTGACGTGNATGTACTTTCTATGCCATGTAATTACAAAATCAAGGTATCATACTAATGAGTTGGATTATAAATAAAAATAATAACACCTATAGAGTGGACTTGTTTTTCTTGTTTTTTTGAAAGGAGGCATGCACTCGTATTTGCAAATGCGTGTGCGGTTAACATTCCCTGCAAATTTTTTTCACACAGAGTTTAGCACTATTTTAAAACAACGTAAAAAAATTGTTGGTGTGGAAAATCTTAAATGTGTGTATGCATCAGTGAATGAAAAATTCTCGCACGTTGGGATACAAAGAAAATAATTGACGTGNAAAATCTTAAATGTGTGTATGCATCAGTGAATGAAAAATTCTCGCACGTTGGGATACAAAGAAAATAATTGACGTGAGCCAAACTCACGGGTCTCCACGACCGTTTGCTGCGTCACAGAACAACAGCAGCACCAGCTGAGCACCAAACCGATGACACGAACATTGAGAGTAGCCGTTAGCACCCATTTCGCCCAGCACCGCGCGAGTCAGCTGATGGTTCCACTTTGATTCAACCATGTGGGCGAAACCAAGACAGCCTTACAGTACCGATCCAAACTGACCGGCACGTGTGCTCACACTCAGCGCTGCGCCGTCAGGGCATAACATGCGTGAAGGCGACACCAGGCTTTGTAGCGCCCCTGATCAGGGCTCATACGAACAACCAACATTCAGTGTTCCGAGTGTTAGTGGCCCCAAAGAGCAGAGTCTAAATCATTACCATTTTTACCCAAGTGTTCACCACGGGTGTAAAGTGTGTTTTAACGTAATTTAAAATCATATCAAAAGTGAAGTACAGCAGCGACTTCCTACTTGGGGTACAGGCTTCACCCGTGCCAACCTAAGTTCAGCCCCCACAGGCATCACCTGACTGGGAGTAAGACAGTTAGTTAATTTCTTTATGTGTAGTAAATGTAGAAGTGTATATGTTTTATTTTCAGCAGTTGCAAGGTTTACAGACTTGCATAGACACATTTTCAGCACAACATGCACGCAAACCTAACAACACAAAAGTTGTTATGAATATTTAAGTGGTATGTGTAGTTTTAGAATGNCAGCACAACATGCACGCAAACCTAACAACACAAAAGTTGTTATGAATATTTAAGTGGTATGTGTAGTTTTAGAATGTTTAACTTTTCGTTAGGGCCAATGTCCAATCACTCTTTAGTTAAGGGAATTTTCCCAATCATACAATGTATCAATTAATGGCTTGACTCTATTATCAGTTTCTTTTATGCTCTTCCGACTACCAGAATCTTCACGGCATGTGGCCAGAAAGACGCCAGAAGCCATTTAGTCTGAAGCGGACATTCATTGGAGTAGGCCGCNGAATCTTCACGGCATGTGGCCAGAAAGACGCCAGAAGCCATTTAGTCTGAAGCGGACATTCATTGGAGTAGGCCGCGCGGTCCGTGACTCCCGGGCACTTCAACAACTTCTCTTTGTCTGCCATCAAGAATAATAGTTTTTCATTTTATCAACTGGAACATTTTAATTCATCGTTGTCCAGCACCGCGTGACTGTGCGCTTGCAAAGATGAAAACGTGTTCATATACTGACACTGGAATGCTGCTAGGAATGTATGCCATAGTGGTTGACGGAGAGCTACCACTGTTTCGAGTTTCCTGTCTACTGGCCTCCGACGCAGTTGGGCCACTCCTCTTCGCACACCCATATCGCTGTAACCAGTTGGTCAGTCGTCGAGAAAGACTTTTGGGTCCTCTGTTGGCGAACCTGCAAAGTTTGGCAATGACTGAAATCGAGCTGGTGTACTGTCAGTTGTCTACCTGTTGCGATACGTGTTGTGCACCGGTACTCTATTCAGCTCTATTTCTGCTTGAAGTGGGCACGGTGATGATTGTGCAAATGGTACTGGATGTGTGTCTGCAGGGCACAGGTTTTGTGTAGCTGCTCGTGTTGCTATTAGTATGTTCATATGCCCGGCTCATCCCTGGGTTACGGGGAGTCGGGGCCAAAGGTGCGGACTCACCCCTGCCTCTACTCCTGGATGGATACGGACTCGTCTGTCCGGGGTTCAGACTCCTCCAGCTGCTCCATGTTGCCATCCGGCACAGCGGCACTGCTGGGCTCGTCCTGGTGGGGAGGCAGCAAGGGAGGTTGGCCCTCGCCTTCTTTGGCTAGCCTCTCCATCGTCGGACAGGGTCTCAGGTGCGTGTCCAAGTGTTCCCCGTCCTTTCGGGACCACCAGGATACCTCTGAGCCCCTTATTCTGAAGTTGGTTTGCCCCTGGGTGCTCCTCCGTTGCGTGTATCCGGAAGGGGTGGAGGAGAGTGATCTGTACGAACCATACCTTATGACAGGGGGGTATGTTAGCTTAGGCGCAGCGCTCCCTTGCGTTCGCTGCACCACCTCCTTCTCTTCTTCAGGTTTAGGGCATGGAGTCCAGGGTTCGGGGCTGGTTCTGATTCTTGAAGGTCTGGCTTCTGGCTCTCTGAAGGGGTTCAGTTCGTGCTCCGTCCAGGGCTCATCCTCCTCCTCCTCTTTGTCCACCCACGTACTTGGGTNTCTCTGAAGGGGTTCAGTTCGTGCTCCGTCCAGGGCTCATCCTCCTCCTCCTCTTTGTCCACCCACGTACTTGGGTACTTGGGGTGTCTTTGACAGGTCTTTCAGTCCCAGGAGGCAAGGCCTTAGCTGCTCCCTGGTCGCTTTGCTCACCCGGCCTCTCATCTTCAGCCCAGTAGACATTTTCTTGTCTACCGACAATGGTGTAGGGTCCCTCCCACTTCTGTGCTAGGCCAGCGCAAAACTTGTCGCTGCTACGGCCGAGAGGGTAATTCTTGAGGAAGACCTTGTCTCCCACGTTGACGGTCCTGACTCCGATCTTGGGTTTGGGTACTTCTGATTAATATATTTCTCGTGGGCCTCCTGGGCTTACCGTTGTCGAGTCTAGAGCTTCCTTTCGGTTGGTTTCGGACTGCGGGAGGGTGGTTGGTTCGTGCTGCCAGTTGCCTGGATGCCTAATTGTTTGCCCCAGGGTCAGCTGACTGGGGGATGTTTCTATAACCTCATTATTCCTGCGGCGCAGGGTGAATAGGATGTCGGGGATGCAAGTATCCTAGTGTCTGTGGTCCTCTCCCACTCGGAGCCGGAGGCTTTTCTTCAACTCTTGGTTGCGCCTCTCCCTGGGATTGGCTTGGGGGTGGTACGGCGGGGTTGTCCAGGTCTCAATCCCCCATTGATTGCACACCTTCCACAGTTTGCCAGTAAATTGGGTCCAGTTGTCCTTCAAGATCGCCTGTGGGTATCCCCAGCGGGGGAAAGTCTCTGTCTCGAATTTGCGAACGATGCCTCTTGCTTCTTAGCTGGGGACAGGGAAGGTTTCCACCCACCTCAAGAATTGGTCCGTGACCACCAAGATGTATCTGTTGCCTTTGATGCTCCTGGGATACGGCCCCATTAGGTCTGCAGCTAAGTATGTCCACGGAATCTGGGGGTGTTGTCGACATCCAGTTTTTTTTTGGTACTGGGTAGGTTTTATGGCTGCAGCACAAGTCACAGCCTGTGACGTACTGCCGGGTGTGTCTGCTCATTCCGTCCCAGATGTAACGTTCCCCGATGTCACACAGGGTTTCCTTCACACCTGGGTGGCTGGCCTGACAGAGGTCATGGTGGTATTGGCAGAGATTGACGCATAAAGCAGCCGGCACACCCACATCTGGGTTTCCATTTTTCACCCACACTATCTCGCCCCTGAGTTTGTACTGATGCGGATGTTCCTGTAATGCCTCTGGATGTCGGGATCCTGCTGCTGGTAGGTACCCAGACAATGATGGCTGACCTCGAGTTATTGAAGGCATATACTCTCTTCCAGGCTGAGCGGTGGTGCTGCGGGAGGGGTTATTCGCTCCTATTGTTCCTCGTCCTTCGTTCCTTCCTGGCTGTCGGGTTGGCGGGAAAGGGCGTCCAGTAGTAGATCATTCAGGCGTCCAAGACAGTTTATTTATTTATCGTATGGCAATTTAGACACTTATAAAAGGAACAATACATAGACATTAAAAATATTACAAACTTTAAGAGTTACAAACAAACATCAAGTCTATTGATATAATCTATCGATTCTTGAGTTGCCAACAGGAAGTCGTCAGGACTACCGTTATAGGACCTTATAGGACATTCTTCAATAATGTGTCTGATGGTTTGATCTTCTCCGCAGTCACATTGAGGGGATGGTTGCCTGCCCCACTTGTGCAGAAAGTATGCGCATCTGCCATGTTGGGTTCTAATTCTGTTGAGTGTGGACCAGGTTTTGCGCGGTAAATCAAAACCTGGTGGTTCCTGAGTAATGCATGGCATGTTATTATTTTGGTGTGCAGTCCATGATTGCATCCATACATCTCTTATATTGAAGTCTTCATGGACAGCAATCCTTGCCGATTTTGTGGGTGGTTTTCTGGAGCGAAGTCGATTATTATTGGCGTCCTCAATATCTTGGTGGATCGGTAGGTCTCAGTTGTCCATTATCTTTTTATACTCGCGTATAAGAGCATTTGTTCGTCGCAGATGAGGTGGTGGAATGTGACTTAGTATTGGGAGCCATTGTGAAGGAGTTGATTTAATTACGCCGGCAATCATTCTCATCGTGTTGTTTAACTGAATGTCCACTTTATGTACGTGCGGGCTGTTTAGCCAGATGGGGGCACAGTACTCAGCAGTCGAGAAAACAAGACCCAGGGCAGAAGATCGAAGAGTGGCGGCCGATGCACCCCAAGTTGTGCCACACAGTTTTTGGATGATGTTGTTTCTTGTTTTCAGTTTCTCAGCAGTTTTTGTTAGATGCTCTTTAAACGATAATGTTCTATCAAGGGTTATGCCGAGGTACTTTGGTGTTTTGTTGTGAGTAAGGATGGTTTCTTCAAACCGTATATTGAGTTCCCTTCTAGTGAGTTTGTTATTCAGATGGAAGCAAGTGACCTCTGTTTTGGAGGCATTAGGTTGGAGTCTCCATTTGCGGAAATATTTTCCCACTTTTTCCAGGTCTTTCGTTAGGATCTCCTCAGAAAGTTCGATTTATTTACAACTCGTGGTAAGGGCCCAATCGTCGGCATAACCGAACCTCTTTGATGATGTTTCCGGCATATCTGCGATATACAGACTGAAGAGAAGTGCAGCGAGCACTGATCCTTGCGGTAAGCCGTTCTTAAGTTTCTTGGGAGAACTGATGTCGGTACCCATAGTCACTTGAAAGATTCGATTGTTGANGTTCTTAAGTTTCTTGGGAGAACTGATGTCGGTACCCATAGTCACTTGAAAGATTCGATTGTTGAGCATGTTGTCCATCAGGCGTGCTGTTGGTTTGCAGGGGATTGCACGAAGAAATTTGTATATCATGCCTTCTCTCCATACTGTACCGTNATCAGGCGTGCTGTTGGTTTGCAGGGGATTGCACGAAGAAATTTGTATATCATGCCTTCTCTCCATACTGTACCGTAAGCCGCTGAAAGGTCGATGAATGCAGGACTTCAAAAATCAAAAGAAACTTTAGGACGAAGCTACACCCACCTTAACGATAAAACTTGGTCCGCACAGCTTCATCCTGGCCGAAAACCTGCCTGTTCTATTGGGATCACCTCAAGTATTCTTGGGCTGATTCGGTTATAAATGAGTCTCTCTAGTAGCTTGTAGCTCACAGAAAGTAAGGCGATTGGTCTGTAGCTTTTTGGGCTCTCTGCAGGCTTACCTGGTTTTAGTATGGCTATTACCTTAGAACGTTTAAACTCTTGGGGACAGTGTTCCACCTTGAAGTCAAATTCGGTGAGAAACATGGCCCACCGGCCAAGCTTGGCTTTTGNAACTCTTGGGGACAGTGTTCCACCTTGAAGTCAAATTCGGTGAGAAACATGGCCCACCGGCCAAGCTTGGCTTTTGTATCCTTGGACATTTGTAACCAGGTGGGGACTCTTTTTGTCGGTCCTCAAGATAAAGGGTCTGCCCTCCAAGTAGTAGCAGTACTTCCGCATGGCCCATATCACTGCGAGGCACGCTTGCTCGTTGCTGTGATATTTTCTCTCAGTCTCGTTCAGGCAGGTGCTGACGTACACAATCACTTGCGGTTTTTCCCTCAGGGTTCTCCTGGAACAGGACAGCTCCCAGCTCGTCCTGGCAGGCGTTCGTTTGTAGTATTAAGGGTTGACCTTCTTGTGGCCAGTGCAGCATGGGGATGTTCTGGAAGCTGTTCCTGTGGTTACGGAAGGCTGACTGCTGTTTGGTCCCCCTAGCCTCCTTTTCCAATAAGGGTTTAACAGAACCATCAACTGCGCCATGTCTGGAGTAAATGCTCGCAACCAGTTGCATAGCTCCAAGAATATCCATAGCTGTTTCTTCATGGTGGGTTCTCCGGCCTCAAGTATGGCGTGAATACTTCCGGTTTACGGGTAGTTGTCTTCCCTGAGGTGACTACACTTGTGGTAGGTAGTCTATATTGGTTTTGCCACAGTGGCTTTTCGACAACTTACAAGTTCTCGAGGCGTCCCAATACTCGTTGCAGGTGAGTACGGTGTTCTTCCCACGAATTCGAACAGATGATCACGTCATTTAGGTAGGCAAAACAGAACTGGCTTATATAGCCGACGAGTACTTCTGCTCACATTAGTCGTTGAAAAGTAGCGAGGGCATTCGTCAGGTTAAAGGGCGCCACTTTAAATTGCAGTGTTTCTCCCTCAGGTATGGTGAACGTGGTGTATTTTCAGCTGTCTGGGTGAAAGGATATTTGCCAATATCCTGCTTGAATGTCAAGGGTTGAAATATTTTGGCCTCCAAGGTCCCTCAGTGTGTGCGTAAGGTTGATAGCTGGTGGAGCTATAGGGTGAGTGATGTCATTCAAAGCTTGGTAGTTCACGCAGAACCATAATTCTCCATCTTTCTTGGGCACGAGTACCACTCGTGAATTGTAGGGCAAATCTGAAGGTTCTACCATTCCTCGTCCTTCATGGCTTGTCTTGGGTAAGCCACTGAGCTCTCCTTTTATTCACTTTGGCCTCAATGTGTCAATCCAGGAGGAGGGGGGCTATGGTTCACTCGTTAGCATCTGAATGGCGGCTTCGAACCGAACGAGACCGGAGGTGGTTGCCCGCGTCGCACTCCAGTTCCCTCGTTTCCCGACCACCTCTTTCCCTTCTTGGCATTCTCGGGTGTTGGCTTGCTCTTGTCGCATGGCCTGTCAACTGTTTCCCTTCCTCAGTGCTGGGTGCACTCTCTCTTTCTTGGTCAGGCAATCTCTGTTGAAATGGCCCTGGCAGAACCAGTACTTAGGGGGCCGTCATTCGGGGGTGGGGAGTCACAGCAGGGGATGGCGCACGACTTTTCTTGGCTTCGCTTCCTCCTTCCCCTTGACACCCCTGATCATGTCGAGCACTGCCTGCGCTTTAAAGTTTTGCTCCCATTCCCTTGCTCTCTCAGCGAGTTCTTCAATGATTTATGGGTGCTGGATTTGTAGTAAGTTACACTTGCACATCTGTACTTTGCGGCGTATAAATATCTCCGCCTCCTCCTCGATTCCTTGTGTGTGGGTGTAGAACTCGGTGGTCAGGTGGCCGAGGACCTCTTTGTCGGAGAACTCTGTTGCTAACCGGTTGCGAAATTTTGCCCATTCAGTGATGAATTCATCATACCTGGCCCACCATTATTGAGCTTTTCAACTTATCTGCTTTCATGCTTGGGTAACCCACTGTTTAGGAGACACGTCGTTTGCCCTAAATTCTCTTTCGCATTCCTGTGTGAAAGCGACAGGCCGTCTGGGGTATGGGTTGAGGTAGCACTGTGGGTACCTGGGTTACCAGTTCTGTATTGTTCGGCTCGTTGACACATCATGCAATGGTATACAAGTCCGGGACGGGAGAACCTTTCATCAAGTCACCCTATGCAGTCATGGTGAAAAGTCTGGTTGCAGGTTATACACCTCACTGTGTTTATACCACGACCTGGACACGCGATCCAGTCACGGTGGGATCCTGCTGCTGGTGGTGGAGCAAGTTCTTTGAGGGTCGCTGGGCGAAGGTCTAGAAGACTTCTTGAATGTAGCGGTGGTCCTTTGTGAGGAAGGCGATAGGCAGAGCTCCAGCACACGAGGTGGTGGAGCGAACTGCCGTGTATCAACTGCCGTTCTGTGGCGGTGCAGGGACATATATTCTCTTGTGCTGGGGGGTGTCTCGGGTGCACTCAGGCTTTGGGTAGCTTTGACGGGGTGGCTCCTCCCTTGTAGACGGAGCCGTCCTCCGCTGCCATCTCTCGGGGTGGCTGGAAGCAGTCCTTCCTAGTTTTGCAGGTTGCATAAGCTGTGCGATGTGGTTTACTGGTCTTTTCCCATTTCACAGTGTTTCATTTAAGGTGGGAGCAATTTAACATATTCTTCCTTAGGGTGCATTATGGGTTCCAGGTATCCACCTTATTATGGGATACGTAATGTTGGCTCGGGTAGCTGCCATTCAGGGTTGTCACTTATAGGTCACGTGGCACGCACGATGATACGTAGTTGCAGCAAAAAATGAAATGGGTTGTGTGTGTGTCTATATATATATATATAATCACACACACGTGTCTCCCGTCAATATACATATGTGTATATATTCAATAAAGTTAAAGCATGTGCAAAAATTATGTTGCAATTCAGTGCTACCGTTTGTGAACATTTTGTGTGTATCATATCGTTGTCTACACAACACATAAAGTTAGTGCCAAAACTGTGAGGATCAGTAGGCCTATTTTGTCTAATCTAGTATTTTTGCACGTTGCTAAGCCCAGTAGATCCAATTCTAAATTAACTGAACATTAAACATTGTACGCAAACTGTTCTGATAGCTTATGATGTGGGGAAAGTGTTAATTAGTAAATAAGTAAAATTGAGTATGGAATGCACTTTCCTCGTCTATTACTACATCCTGAATAAAGAAGTATAAAGGGTCACTTACTACATATAATGCATCATTATGAGGAGTCTTAATCTGTGCTCAATTATGCCTACACCTGGTACAACTTAAGTGTAGAAACAATGAGTCAGTCCCACTTTAGTCAGGAAGTTACCCTCACATGTGTAGCCTTTCTGTGNACAACTTAAGTGTAGAAACAATGAGTCAGTCCCACTTTAGTCAGGAAGTTACCCTCACATGTGTAGCCTTTCTGTGCACAACCGTGCAACAGCCAATAAAAAGTTTTTGATTTCGGTTACTGTAAACTTGCATTTGCTGGCACATTTATAAATTGAATTTTCATGTCTGTTAGCATATGTTAAAATCTTCTTGTTTGAATAATGTCAGCCTTATTGTGTTGCAGGTACCGGCAAAAGAAAGACAGGGAGAAACAAGATTATACAATACGTGTGTAGTGTTGTTTGAAAAGTGACCTGCCGTAAAACTGTGTACACCGAGAGGTGAAAAACAGCATTGGTAACTAAAGGAAAAACATATGCTTTCTTATTCAAAACCAAGAAAGAAAAGGAAGTGCATGAATACGAGTGAAGGCACCTTTGCCTATTATCAATGCATTTTTAGTTCATTTTCACTGCTTGTTTGAGCATTGTTGGTACATCTCGAGGATAAAAAAAAATTCTACAGCAAAGTTTAAGAAGACATTCACAATGGTTAAACACACAATATTTCATTTCTTTAATAAATTAACAGGCTTGGTGCTATTGTATTAATGTGTATGTACTATTCTTAATGTCTACCAGAGATTCTCAACTATAATATTTTAAAATCGTGAGTGCACAAGACTTCAAAAAACTATCAACTCTGTTTGAATGGAAATTGTTTATACTATATTATTATGGTCGCACACCCATCAACAAAAGGTGATGGCGAATGAGTAAGAGGAGGGTCCTCGACCCACAATGGGAAGATAACACAAGCATAATGTGGATTTCTGTAACAAACATTTTTTTAACTTTGCCTTTCTTTTTTTTTTTAATTTGGTCGACCATTTTGAGTTTATCAACAACTACAGAATACGCTATTATTTTCTGTGACATATAGTACACCCCCCCCCCCNATACCAATTACAGTGTATTTCAGTTATAAAATGCTTTCCCACGAGTTATTAAGATTATAAAATACTTTATGTACGTAAATTTGGCACATCAGATTTGTATATTATTTCTCAAGCCAAGTGTACATGTAAAGTTTCCTCTCTATAATGAACATAGAATGTGTTCCATTCAGATTCACTATCTATAACAAGTTTCTATAGAGTATTTATGTGTTCTTTACTAACATTTTTATGTTGAAAATTAATTCTGTGGCATGCATTAATTTTAAATCTTGCTGTTCATTAACAAATTTTTTTATACCAAGCCAAATGTGTAGCAAAGCACCCAAGCACTACACATCAACTAGCCTACATTTCCTTTATTGAAAGAATTATACCCAGCACAGAACTCCTTGGTCACTCAGTGCCAGCCTATCAGCGAGCATTACCACCTGTCCCGTTATAATATATGTGTCACAAATCCTGAATCGTAGTTATATATATTACAATAATATACATGACCATTTGCATATATTAAAAACCTAAATCGATAAAGAAAAAATTCTAAATTTTTACATTCATAGTATAGAACATTCTGCGACACTTATATTTACAGATTAGCACAACTTCTATTAAATGTAGATTTAATACTTTTCATTTACTTACAGTTGCACATAGCATAGCAAAAATAATTCATCTTTGTGTTGTAGTTGGTAATGGTAGCACAAACTCCTCCCTGCCTATGCAGTTGTAATGTAATTCCTTTCCATTACAAACTTCAGCCCGTTACTGGATTTCTTATAATAAAAACTGATACACTGCAATAAAATTCTTGCCATGGAACTTTTGGAAACCATGTGACCTAATTTCTCACGCATAGTATTGTAATTTTTGTCAGAATTCCTCCCTCTCTGATTTTTAACACAAACTTATCTGGTCTCCAAAGTTAAAGTCATGTTTAATTAAAAAGAAAAAAAAAAGCACACGCACAAAATATAGAATGGCCCTTGTTTGTGTACCACTTCCCTTTTTCAATAACTAATCTAGCACAATGTTTATTTAGCCCCATAATAGCAAAGAAAATGTTACATGCAAGCAAAACAAAAACCGTGAGCGTTGTTTAAGGCCTGTTGCGGTACTGGCCACTGGGGCTACAAGCTATAGCAGACGTCAGCACTGTGTGAAGTGTGAGGAAGCTGTTCTGCTATGCATTACAGTCAACTGTTGGTTGTACGGCCCTTTACGGTTCCTGGGGAAAGCGTTATTACAATTTTGAAAGACACCATGACCTCTATTCTCAAAAGTTCCGCTTAAGTCATGCTTCTACCTCTTTTCAACCGCTCTCACGGCAAAATTACATGTTATAGTAATCAAATATCGTCAAATCTCAATCGTATGAGTTCTCAAGTTACTCGAGAATGTGATTCTATGCACTTGTAAGATTGACTTTTTTTTTAAACTTAATTGTTTTAACCTCCAAAACACAAAAACTGCATTTTTTTGCGTTAAGTAAATGTTCACTCATCTCTAGCGCGAAAACAACATATTGTTTTTAAATATTATTAACTTGATTTTAAAAACAACATATTGTTTTCAAAAATTACGAATCTATTTTAACAGATAGACTTTTTCCAACAAAAAAATTACACCCTTAAAATATGACCTCCCCATGTTACCAAATTACGTCTAAACAGAGCACGCCACACAACTTTTAACAATTGCTAAGTTCATTTTCAATGGCTTCTTAACAAAAAATAAAAGATAATTGAAAAACATTAATTTATTTCAATAGGCAGAAGTTTTCTTAACAAAATGTTACTCCATTCACTAATATAAAACCTACCTTGTCGACAAAAATTATGTAAATATTGTACGCCGCGTAGCTTTTAACAAGTTCACATTCCATTTCCAATGGGTTTTTGCAGGAAATTCAGAGGATTTATTTACAAAACGATTACTTATCACTAAATAAAAAGAAGGGTGGATGATGTGACATGGTAAGTATTGGTTCTCTCGGAGCCTCGTACCATGCCAGAACAGGGAAGTGTGTGTGTATGTCTCCCTCCCTCTCTCCCCCTCCCCCAACAGGACCACAATAAATTGGAAAAAATTAAATTACTGTACAATATAAGTTTTTTTGGTGATCTTTCCTAAGTAGTACAGAAATTTTCTTCCGAAGTACAAATCACTGTCAACCACCAATATATATATATATATATATTTATTTATTTATTTATTTATTTATTTATTTATTTATTTTTTTTTGTATCTCGAAGGGGAAATAGCACAACATTGTGCACCGAAATGATGTGTTATAAAAACAAATGCACCAAGTTTCTAGAATTAATTTTTGTCGAAACAAAATTTTATACTTAATTTTGTGTGCACTTTTTTGGAATCTTAAGTTGCATTAAATACATTAAGCAGTGAAATTTGTTTGCACATCCTTGCAACTCATGCTCATTTCTTTTAGTAAGATTATGTTAAGAAAAAATGAATTGTCTTTCACTGAATGTATCTATTGGATTTTCAATTTTTGTACACTTGACACACATTGAGTGACGTGTGACGTACAGGAAAGTATGTACATAATGAAAGCTTGGAAACAAATATAGATGTTTTAAAAATGCTGTGTATTATTTATTACCTTTAGGATTCATTAAATAATATTGTGTGTACTTTTTATCATTGCCTGGCTTCATGATTTAAATACCCTTGCAGTTAATATATCTTTATGATTAAGTCAGCCAGGGGAAGTCACAACAGAAATGTATATATAGTTTATAGTGGTGGGTTGGGACTCAAAAAATCCAGTTGAGTCAAACTTACCAACATTGACTCATCATTTGAGTAGAGTTTTTTTTTTTTCCACCAAACATTGAGCTACTGAACGTGCACGTCATAGACAAACAAATATTGGCACCTAACAATCACTTTTTTGTCTCTCATGAATCAATAATTTTACATTGCTAAACCAATGAAGTTGCGCCGGGACAAAAACAATAACTAGGCTAGATGCATTGGCACACTGTTGATGTTTCCGATGGTCTGTATATACGACTGCAATAAAATCTGATGATACAAAAACACTAGCTATTCTGGCAATGAGCTTGTGAAGCGCTCTCGTACAATTGTCTATTGTTGCTGTCTTGGCTATCGGGCTGGAGCCGCGTCTGGTTGGTTTCTGGAACAGACATTTTTCCTGTACATTGCAGTAGGCATTTTCAGGGTCACAAGATGACTGAAAGCTCAGGGTTGGACAAGGCTCTTATATCGATGGTCTCAGTGGATTCAGGCTGTGATTGGTTGCCCAGGCGGCCAATGGGCAAGGACAACCCTTCTCATTAGCTCCTGGGACAGCCAATCATTGTCGGTGACCCTGAAGATGCCAACTGCAATGTACTGTGAAACGTCAGCTCCAGAAACCAACCAGACGTGGCTCAAGCATGGAAGCCAAGACAGCCATCGTGACAATGGAAGTGAAAGCCTGCAAACATCTATCAATTGTCTGTGGTGGTTTGCTTAATTCTTTGTTTATATCTACAATCAATCATGTTAACAGACAAATGATCGATATTACTGAAAAATTTCTCACTGACACAACAAAATGTGTTATCATTCAATCAAATTCTATTTAAGGGAATTTATGATTAAATTAAATCCCTATTCACATGGGAGATTAGAGAGGNCGCTACCTCCAATTACCCCCTAGTCCTTACCAACCTAGTTAAGTCTCAAAATATCCTGTAGCACTCAACTAACCCCCCCCCCTCCACCCGATGACTGAAGGAGGGAAGAACACAATGAACGCAGTAGAGGCTGCCGCCATGGCAGATGAGCCCAGAAATAATATGAACGAACGGTGCTGACACGTCACTTGCACCAGCCTACGCAAATACACCATCCAGTGCGCTCACAGCCAGGCACCTTATCACTGTCGCTGTCTGGGGTGGAACAATGCTACGAGATATACAGATGGCCTTGAATACCGCTGCGAAGCCTGCAGCTCGCAGCAAGCCGCCAGATGCGACTAGTATCACTGTGAAGGGTGGGGCATTACCATGGTACGTTGCATAACATGCACCCAGACCTTCCATTACACCTGTCTAGGCTGGCCCGACGAGAGAATTACACGACCGGGGCTAGTTAACCACTGCGAAGTGTCTCCAGGCACAGGAATACAGACCTAGAAACCCAGGACACCATGCTCCCAGTACCGCTAGACACGCTGATGAGCCGCAGTTGCCAGAGTTCATCGGCCGCCCACAAGAAGACCCCGTCGTGTTCACCGAGGAATGTGAGAGGGAATTAAAAGCCAGTGGCATTCCAACCAAGCAAAGGGTGACCCGCACCTGCAAGCAACTATCAGGAAAAGCCCTTGAATGGTGGAATCGCTATGGTGAGTTCATGCTGGAATGAGAACAACTATGCAGCAGACTCGCGACCCAGTTCTCAGGGGAGGTGGTGTTCGCCTGGTTAACCGCCATAACAAATACCAGACAATCGACGATGAAGCCGAGATCTTCATTAAGTGTAAAGCTCAAATGTACTGACGACTTAGGCCCGAAGGCAGTCAGAAAGGATACGTCTGCTAGGATGTTACTTCCTAACCTAAGAAACTTCCTTAAAGTTCCCCACCCGCAGACAATTGAAGAGCTTGTGTAATGAGCCTGAGACCGAGAAAAAGACCCATGTGGCCTTAGCCAAAACGCAAAACAGAAGTCTTAACGGAGGCACGAACTGCATCCAGGAGCAGTTCCCCAAGTCACACATCGCCCGAAGAAACCTGACCCCCCCCCACCCCCCGTAACCCAGTGAAGCTGAACTGGCGAACTGCGTTGGCAATGATGGATATAGCAGCCACGGACAACTTTATACGGAGCNCGTAACCCAGTGAAGCTGAACTGGCGAACTGCGTTGGCAATGATGGATATAGCAGCCACGGACAACTTTATACGGAGCATCCTACTCACTGAAAACCAGCAAGTCAACATCAGTCACGGAGAGAGGAAAATACGCATGGCCCAACCAGACCGCATATTGAAGGTGGAAGGCGTGATCATACTCCACTTTAGTATATGCAACTGGACCCATCACCCAGAGTTTTTAGTGGCCCTCCACATCAGCTAGGAAATAATCTACAGTCGATCCTGGCTGACGCAGCAGCAAGAGATAATCAACTGTGGGCAGGGTCACATCCAGCTTGGGCGTCAAGACCCGAAAACAATTAGCTAGGACCATAAACAAGTCCGCACCACACCTTCCCCAACCCAGCTAAGAGGAAACGAGAACCCATCGGAATCCTATAACTGCAGGTAGGGGAACACCAGCCGAGCACAAATCGGCCACAAAACCATAGGAGGAGACCCCAAACGAAGAAGCATGAGAAAGAACCTGTACCCGGACCTAGCCATCAACAAGGGAAAAAACCAGCTCTGAAAGGTACACCCACATCTGGCGACCATCACCTCCAAGACGTAGACGAAGATTCGTCGTTACCAGTCACCACTAGAGGGCAGACACCTACAGACCGCCAAGGGGAGCAATGTCCACCGGACTCTACCCTCCACACCTTCAAGATAACAGCCACATAGATCACCATGGGGGAGTTCCCGAGCCAATTGGTCTCAGCTCTCGTGGAAAAAGTAACTAGGGCTACAAAAGTGCTCACTGTACCCTTATCAGCCTATAAGAGAACTGCAAGAGGTTGTTTTTCCTAGTGTATGAATTAATTACAAAAAAAGAGAGAGCTGGAGGGAATGACCTGCTGCAGCACATCATATTTTTGCACTGTCTGCCTTCCTCATGGTACCAGGTGGACCTTGCCTGCTGATAAGAAAAGTATGCAGCACTTGGTTCCTCTTGAGTCGATTTCCCAAACTCATTCAAGAAAACCCACTGAAACAACTCAACACAATATACAGTAAATCCTACTATGTTGTAATACCATATTTTAGCATATGCATATAGGCGCACATATTACACTAATTTTTCATGTGAAAACATGGGGTGCAGCCTGTACATGAAACTTTTTGAGGAAAACAATGGGTTAAGTGTAGTAAAAATTAGGGATGGGTAGATTCGGTTCTTCGGTTCCAATTTATACCAGTTGTTGAGGTTTGACTCGGAACTGGTTTTAGGTTAACAACTACTCGGTTCTCGTTTCTACACAGCAATGGCAAAACTCTGTTATTACAAAAATAAATACCATGTATTTACTCGTCCTTTTTTCCCAAAATAAAGGAAACGATTTCTGGGGTGTGCCCTATACACTGAAAAAAAATTAAGGAGTGGTAGTCATAAACTGTTCTGCGATGTTTGGAGGGAAGTGTAGGGGAACAGTCTGTTATCTCATCTCATCTCTTGCTCTTACATCAAAGCTCTTCTCCCTCTCATTATCTCTCAGCCCTCCCCTCCCCCCTCTCCTACAGCTTGACTGCTAGCCAATGGATACATTCCTCCAAGCCTTCTTTGTATAGGGGGGAGAGGAAGAAGATACCTTTTTATTTAGAGGTTTCACATTCCAGCACGGCAAAAAAAAACCAGTCACCGTATAAAAGACGCAAAAAGAAAAGGAAGCTGGCCGCCCAGTCACCATAAGAGAAGAGAAGAGAAGGAATCCGACTGCCCACCACAGTTGTTGACATTCTTTTAAGGACCAATAGGTTACCATTATCATACAGCTGACCACAATGTTTTGGCTTTTAGCGCCAGGAGTTATTTAATTAAAGTATTTTCCAAACATATCACAATCACCACACATTAATGTAAAAAAAAAATAATTTGTTACATATTTACCAACCATAAATAAATTTAATACAACAAGTTTATCTGTATACATTAAAACTTTGTTCAATTCTTCCATAGGTTAAATAAAATATTTAATGAATTTTACCTGCATTAGTTTAATAAAGTTGCAAGCAAAAGGCACGTATTCAAAATAGAACCCAATACCGGAGCGGATATTTAAATTGTATAATCAGAACCGGAACCAAAATTTTTTGTTATTCGAGCCATCCCTAGTAAAAATGTTTCCGACCACAATAAAATGATACCAAAGGTCCTGCATTGTCAGGAAATAGCCGTTAGAGTACAAGTAAATTATTTATGTGTGCTATCATTGCATTTAACAGCTGCGCAATCGAGTAGAGTCATCTCGAAATGACGCAATCAAGTCGCTAGCAACGCCTGCTGGTTGCGCCATTTCCGTGACCACTCCCATATGCGTATCTGGGAAGCACGCATAAGAGAAAGTCAATGAACTGAAGCTATTGATGCCGGCACAGCTGTAAACAACATGGCAAAGTCGTGTGCAAGGTCGCGTCAAGTCTCGCACATCCACAACTGCACTATTGCCAAGGTTACCTGTGATCGCTTCACAGGAGCGCGTAGATACCAAACGCCAGTTATTACTGTAAATGAACAAACCTCGAGCTTTAAAAATGCTTCCGTAGCCTGTGCACAAGATTTTTATTTTTCCAGTTTTAGAGGCTCAAAATCAAAGTGCGACCTGTATATGAAGGCAGACTATACATGCCGAAATACAGTAATCTAAAGAAACTTTGTAAGACGAAGCTGCAAAGATCAAAGATTATACACATTGGTGTCAATGAAGTCAAATACAATACTTTCCAGTATTCAAAAAAAAAAAAATGTGTATTATAAAGCTACAAGAAAAGGAGTCTTTTTAAAACTTGGAATTTATTTTCCACGGCTACAGATGATAATATGCAAAATTTCAAAATGATTCTGAATTCACAGTAAAGCTTCAATAATTTCGTATTAAAAACAATTTGCATACATAAAAGCCATATAAAGGCATTACAAAATAAGGCCACAAAGGTTTCACACTGGTATACAACTTCACACAATAAAATTCTTATTGTGTCTGTAAAACGCACATAGTTAGTTTAATGTAAACAATCACACAAAAGACCAAGTATAAAATACAAAATATTTAAAAAGTATTATAGCTAAGTATTCACTACCGTAGTAAATTTACTCACACGTGTTGCAAAACAGGTAAAAAATGTACGTGCACTGCTTAAAAGTTAAATCTGAAATATTTTACATGTATACAGTCAATGGTACGTACTGTGGACACTACAGTATATTTCACTACAATTATATCACATAATACTAATAATTCTGAATGGTTTACTTCCACTGCTTCCATTAAGTTTAAATAAAAACACTTTCATTCTTATATATCAACATATAATAACTTCTCTTTACAAAATAACAGCTCTGCATAGTTACGAGATCATGGTTAATGGACATTATGATTCCACATTCTTCTTTGAGAACCTACTGAATGCATTTATATTTTGTTTCTATACAAAATTACTAGTAGAGTAAAACCCCAAAAATCTGAAATTTCGGATAATCCGAACATCATTTCAAGAAAACTGACTGTAAAATTAATTCTGTGATAGTGAAAAATATTTTTAGAAAAACATAATTGCTTTTTAAAAATAAAATTTGACATGTTTAGCACAATAAAATCAACTCTATATCTATAGTTTGTCTATTTTTAATTTATAATATACATACGTAATTAATGCATTTGGGTCACTGTCTTATTTGTTGGAAAACACAGCAACTTGCATTCAAGTATAAAAATCGGTAATCTTTTGATGTAAGGAACTAAACCTGCTTGATGAAGCAATGTTACGCCAGCATCGCATAAACATAACGTTGGTCGGCATGGTGGCTGTGTGCTGTTCTGCATAGCGTAATGCCAATTCAAATGCATTTACTGTGTATTTTACACATCATTTTGGATAGCTTGAATTTTTGCGAATCCGAACAGGCCTCAACCCCAATTTGTTCGGATTTCCGGGGTTTTACTGTGATAAGATAATTCAATTATTGATTCTTTGATTCTACTGATTCTGGCTAGAAACGACGAATCAAAATTGTTTGATTTTTTTACCTTTGCAAGTTAAATTCAATTCTAGAGTTTATTTGTGCTGTTGAGAAGAGAAAACAGTTATTATTTGTTTACGTATATACCAAATCTAAATGTATTTAAATTACATTCTTAATTTAGTGCAGAAATTGTGTGCAACTTTTCTTTTTTTTTGCANTACTTTTCTTTTTTTTTTTGCATTTTCGATTGTGAATTGTGCAAGTAAATATTGAGACGTAAATTTTCCATTGGAGATGTTTATAAANAACTTTTCTTTTTTTTTGCATTTTCGATTGTGAATTGTGCAAGTAAATATTGAGACGTAAATTTTCCATTGGAGATGTTTATAAAATTGCAGAATTCTAGCAACAGCAAATATTTGAGCTCCAGATGTTTATTGGTCCAACTACGTTTTTAGTCATGGTGGAATTTTAAGCATTTTATTCTTGAAGTTACCCTGCGTCTACGTAATCAAAATAATGTTTACAACGCTATGGCAGCAGGGTAGGGTGGCCATTCTACAGTGGTAGGGAATGAGACAAATCATGCTATGTGCAATTTTTGCTGTATTAAAATTTTAAGAGGTGGTAAAAGTCCCAGACTACTTACAAACATGGCAAAGCACCTTACACATTTACACAGAGTTGGAAGTGTTTTAGAAGCACACCAGAAAAGTTTCTGAAGTGTAATAAGATGTATAAAATCTTCAAAATGCATTCAATGTATTCCAGTTTACTAAATATTTGTCACACACTTGCTCAAACAGGTACTAATTTCAACCATGCTTTGCATCTCCCTTTTGCAATATTTTTCTATTATTCAACTTTGTAAACTAGCCACAGTAACAAATAAAATTCGAAAAAGTGAACTGAAACAATATATGTACATAATCTGTACTTGGGAAGTCCCCAATTTTCTTTCAATCCAAGATATTAATTTTTAACAAGATCAATATTTTAGTTAATTCTTACAATCCTTAATAACATACAAAAGTACAATTCTGATGTGCGTATTGAAGCATTGGAGCACATTGTACCAGAGGTATTCCATCAACGCCAGTTTTGTCTTAACTATAAGAGATTTTATAAACACACTTGGTATCAAAAAATTGTTTACAAAGTTTTTCCACTAGGGATGGGTCGGTTCGGTTCTTCGGTTCCAATTTATACCGGTTCTTGAGGTTTGACTTGGAACCGGTTTTATGTTAACAACTACTCGGTTCTCGTTTCTACACAGCAATGGCAAAACACTGTTGTTACAAAAATAACTACCGTATTTACTCGTATATAGCGCGTCCTTTTTTCCCAAAATAAAGGCAAAAATTCTGGGGTGCGCGCTATACACTGAAAAAAAATTGAGTGGTAGTCGTAAACTGTTTGGAAATGTTTGGAGGGGAGTGTAGAGGAACAGTCTGTTATCTCGTCTCTCGCTCTGACATAAACACTCCTCTCCCTTCCTTCTCTCTCTCTCTCTCTTTATCTCTCAGCCCTCCCCCATAAGCAACACTGCTAGCTGATTGGTACATTCCTCCAAGCCTTCTGTGTTTCTTAAAAGTAGAGGCAGGAAGAGAGTAAGAAGAGATGTTTTTTAGAGGTGTGACATTCCAGTACGGCAAAAAAAAGACCAGCACATCCCTGCATAAAAGATGCAAAAAAAAAGGAAGCCGGCTGCACAGTCACCATAAATCAAGCAAAAAAAAAAATAAAAGGAATCTGGCCGCCCACCACAGTAGTTGTTCTTTTAACGACCAACCGCATGTTACCATTATCCTACAGCACGCCACAATATTTTGGCTTTTAGTGCCACGAGTTATTTAATTGANGACCAACCGCATGTTACCATTATCCTACAGCACGCCACAATATTTTGGCTTTTAGTGCCACGAGTTATTTAATTGAAGTATTATCCAAACATATCACAATCACCACATTTTAATGTCAAAAAAGAATAATTTGTTACGTATTTACTAACATTAAATAAATTTAATACAACAACTTTATCTGTATACATTAAAACTTATCTTCATACTTCGTTATTGTTCAACTCTTCCATGCATTGGTTTAATAAAGTTGCAAGCAAAAGGCAAGTATTCAAAATAGAACCGAATACTGGAACAGATATTTAAATTGTAGAATCGGTACCGGAACCAATATTTTTTGTTAATCGACCCATCCCTAGTTTCCACACTTGGGTGTCATGGCCAAAAACCATTTTTGTCACGAGTTTTACACCCTTACTCAAAACAAGTTGAGCAACAATGGATTTTAACTGCAGGATGCATGAGGAGCATTTGTTTTCTAATTAACTGAAACAAAAACACTTGGTACAAACACAACATAGCCATGGCAGGAATATCAATATCAAAATCTGGTTTCATTTCCTATAAAACTACAGATTTTGCCACAACTGAGAGTGACCCTTAAGATTGATCATGTTTCGTATCTTTGCATTTACGAATATTGGTGCTATCAATCTCCTGAGATGATCCAATGAAATGTGAGTGTTGAAAGTGCTACAAACGTTAACTGTTAGAATTTTTTCACAAATGAGTACACTAATTTATGATAAGTGCCATCACAATAACTGGCAACAGCTGTACACTGAACACTGCTTTGAGATTACAAACCGCACACCTTGCACAAAATAGTTGATAGCCGATGTTGCAGGGGAAAGGGTGTTGGTGCACAACACATTTAGCAAATAAAATAAACTGACATTTCATTCATACAATGTGTTAACTCTCCTTGACAGACGTTTCAAATCAGCCTTCACTCTATGCATTTAACTGTGGCATTACCTAAGTATACGCACCAATTTGGTATAACTTTTAAGTGCAAACATCTGCCTGTCAAAATGTTATAATTTCATTAATATAAAAATATTGTTTTCACACAGGAAAGGTCCCAGGACTCGCTGCACTTCATACATTAGGCCTTAGTGAGGTGCCATGTCACTGTCTGGTTTTTCATTAATTTTGGCTTATTTCAATGGTCACATCTGCACAGCAGGGTATCATTAACAAGTCAAGCTATTACATAAATATATAATTTACTAATAGAATGACTAAACTTTTCTTCAGAGACATATAAACATAACTATTCATACATCAAAGCAGCGATACGAGTAGTTTCTGTGTGATTTAAAAATTTAGGGAGGCCTAATGTGTCAAAAAGCGATTGTATTGGTTCATTCAGACAACTCAGCCATACGGACAAATTTTGGGGAACCACAAATGTCTGTAAAACCAAGGTTTGAGCGTGTACGAACAGCCTACACCAATTCACAGTGATAACAATAAAATTTCTATATACTAGTAAATTCACAACATTAATAAGCATTAACGTGAAATCTGGCACAGAGTTGATACAATTCGGTATTCCAAACTGCATAGCTGAGTTTTACCCAGCTATTGCTCTGCAAGTATAGTTCACTTTTTGGGCATTGCTTTTGAATATTGATGCGAAGTACATGTTACTGTCTCATAAATAACAAATTCCTTAACATATTATATAAATATTAATCATAGCTGTGTCCACCGTAACCACACATTCCTGCCACAGTAATGAAAACCACTCTGACATCTTTTGACAAAACAGGTTTAAACAACGAACTTATCCTCAAATTCAAACTAACATTAAACTGCATTTAGCATCCTCAGCGAGTACCAGTGATGGCCCAATGTCTGATAACCAATACAGATTATCAAAATAATCTGCACTTTTCCTGATGTTGATTATTGGTTTACTTTATTGATACTATCAATTATGAAATACTATCACTTTAAACTTACAACAACATACTGAAGATACTCAATTTTGTGAGTACAGATTTTATGTGTGTAGCAATTTTACGAGGACATTCTCTGGGACTGTCAAAGAAAGTCCACAAATTAAAGAAAAAATAGATCTCTTGGCAAAAAAGCAAAAAGTCACAATCAAAATTAATTAAAAAATATGTTTTCCAAAGATAAAATATAGATATAAATCCCTGTAATTGGTATGCAACAATATAAAAACTAAAAAAATTGTAAAAATTAATTTAGAACTACATAAAAATTGGTTAAAAACTGTGGCAAAGGTTTTCAGAGTGCACGTCTTCATAACACAACGTATGTCGCAGAAGGGAAGAGGGGACTTGACAATCATCCTTCCACGGGCTTCCTTCACCCCCATCACCCACTCGGCTACAAGAGGGAGGGAGCAAAGACCACCCTCCGGTTGCTAAGCAACCATCTCCCACCTCGCCAGCCATCTAAGGAAGAAAATGATGTTGCGCTTGGCCGACCCTAATGTATCGGGTACCTGTTATTAGGTACTGGATCAGAAAATTCAGGAATATCTGTATCAGAATTATTATCAGGTTTTTGCATGTTGGGCCATCACTAGTGGATACAGCAGTGTAAGTTAAGCCAGAAGCTGTTTAGGAGTTGAGAAAAATCATGTGAACTCTGAGTAATACTTATTAATTCATCTCATTGTCAACTTTCAAATAATAATTTCCTTATCATCGTCACAGCATAAATTCTAGCCATCATGGAAAACATACTAATATAACCATTATGTTAAACAAAAAACCATGACAAAATTTTTGCTAGACTAAAAAAACTACATGGACCACAATAAGACATTTTCCACAATCGTATCGCAGTCATTCATGAAATTTTCTTACAATATACGGTATTATATATTTAACTAAGGTGCGTACATTTATTAACATATTTGTATTCAAAGTTGTTTATTAATACTTTGTTAGTCACATTATGCAGAATGCCACCACAGAAAACCTATATATAGCCTGATACAATTATGAATACAATATAATGGAGTTATACAAATTCTTCTGAAAATGCACTCTGATAAAAAGCCTATATACATATGGAAAATATACATATATGTACAATATACACATTTATACATAACTGCAAAACATTATTGACCATTTCAAGTTGTTTAGGTGTTTTTTGTACTCCCAACATGTTAAATAAATTGCAGAAATTTAAGTATACACGCAAATGCAGAGGAAATTATCAAACACGTACAAAAATAATCATATTTCCCCCAAGTTGAAAGTTCATTTCTTGAGCACAAAACAATAACTGTCTAGAAACTACAGATACCGCTGTACCTGTGGCCAACGATTGATTATTATGTTCCAGGCGCACAAATTTTTTTTTTAAGTTCCATTTTATGTTATGTATTACCAAATCTAAACATATTTATGGAAAATCAATTTACATAAAGTGATCAGTCAACGTGACGGAATTAAGGCCGGCCTTATATTAAAAAACAATGCACGTGAGAAAAACACCATGAATTTGAGTACATGTGCATGGTATTTTAACTTTTACTACCATAAAAATATTAAAATTTACAATTTGTCTGAGACAGAAAAAAAAGTATTGTTTTTTCAGGCTTTGTTCTTGTACATATTATCGACTGATAAAAAAATTTTGATTTAAATATGTTTTTCTCCCTTCCTACCTACCTCCCGAGCACATTTTCCTGTACTTTCCTTTTTATTTCACATTATTTCACATTTTTTTAGTATGGTACAATTACTACACGAACAATAAATCTTGAAAGAGATAAGTATCCAGGTAAGCACTATTTTAACATTTTGACTACCCAAGAAGTCTCCTTCCAGGCAAGACGACTTGATTGGCCACTGGATTTTAGTCATGTGTATTACGTTCCACAATAATTTACTCAAACCAGCAGTTTGGCACTGGTAACTACTCAACCATTATAAAACTTCTGAGTGGAGTGAAGAGGTATGGGGGGTTATTAACATCGGGGACTCGAGAGCTGATGAGGATGAAGAGAGGTAAGTATGGAGCAGTGCTGGAATGCAAGAATGGGGAAAATGGGAAATCAAAGAAAAAACCTGCGACCAGCATAATTCCCACATGCAAAAATCTGGAACCGGTCCCACTGGAAATCTGGAAATCGTACCCTGGTTCGCCTCGGTGGGAGGCGAGNGGGAAATCAAAGAAAAAACCTGCGACCAGCATAATTCCCACATGCAAAAATCTGGAACCGGTCCCACTGGAAATCGTACCCTGGTTCGCCTCGGTGGGAGGCGAGTGATCTAGCTGCCGTGTCAGCCCAACCCCTCTGAATGGAAGCAACAAACCAATTAACTATGTTGACTGCAGTAATGTTACTAACACAA